>VDFB02147419.1:0-22541 GCA_007258455.2 Sequoia sempervirens | reverse complement strand
GGTCACAACGACAGCTCAGATCAATCCAGCGTGATTGTCCAGACATCCTTTCAACAATTCACCAAATTGTTCACAAAGTTCTGTACTATGGATTGAGGCACACAATTCCAACATTATCCATAGTCCACACAACTTGGTAAAATCAACTAAAAAACTAACTTTTTATTTGGTCATAAAAATATCTTCATCTTTTCAATTTCACTAACCTTTTGTTGTTTGAAAATTTCAAAGTCCCTTCTCAAGAGACATGAAATTCCTTTGCAATTCATTTCATTTAATTACATTGTCATTGGTATAGTTCTTCAATAATTTCATTCCATCAACATAAGTATTTAAAATCACAAACACCCACTTCACACCTAATACACCCCCTCTTTAGGCTCCAATGCCTACTATTGATTCGAGAGCAATCCAACTACCTATATAAGTGAATTGAAAATTTGAAGCTTGAGTCCTCTCCAAAAACCTTAATATGAATCCAGGTCTTCCAATTTTTTAATCTAAATTAAATCTTGAAAAATAAAAACTTGAATTTAATTTAAGAACATATAATATCAAATCTATATAAAAACTCTTAATTTAAGAACCAAACAATTATATAAAAATTGAAGATCAAAATTTTTTAATTAAAAAAAAAGTTCCACTTTTCATTTCAACATTTCCTTCATGTTTTCTTTCTCATGATCGGTATGCTACAACATTTCATATGTGCACTCAAATTCAAAATAAATCAGACTTGCAACTAATAATTTCCACCATACGTTGTTGCATCTATCACAATGGTAAATTGGGTATTTAACTACCATTTTGGTTCAATGCAATGAGATTCTTTAAAAAAATTACCTGATTGTTAGAAGCACATGCATTAGGATTTGTCACCTCAGTAGCGTATTTCACGCCTTTCAGCAAAAAAAATTCCTATAGGTGACTCTGGAGGAAGTAAGACTGCCCATACTCTCGTATTTCCACCTTCATCTGCAGTTAAAATACCTTCCCCACCAGTCATATCAATCCTAACCCAACCTAGGTAGTAGCAATTGACATATATCTTTGAATCTCCGATGCCCTGAAACCCTAAAATAGTGCGGTATTGCAAGGAAGAAAATCATCAGCAAGAGAAAGGCCTCTCAGTGCAATAGAATAGCATGTCCCTTTGATTCCCTAAAACCCTAAAATAGTGCATTAAACTATTAATAGAAGCCTTTGGTAAGATGTCAACATATAGAATCACTTGGCAATCAAAATGAATATGGATAAATTCCTCATTGAAAGTGATTCTATGTTAGTAATTAAGTATTTTCAAAAACTACAACATAGCCCTCTAATGTAAGTAGGGTGGAGATGATTTTTCCAATATAAAAAATGTTCACAAATGATCAAACAAAAACAAGGAATCAATTCTTCAACTTTATTCTCTCAACTTGTCCCAAACATGCACCTATTAGGCTTGTAGCCTCAAAACTCAACTTTTCCCAATAACTACAAGTGTAGGTCATACAAAGACTTAACAAACATCATTTGAGAAACTCTTCAACCCTAGAAACAACATACCAAAAGAACTCACAAGGTTTCTTAAGCTCAAATTGGATTTTCAATAACCTACCCCTATTTGGGCTACTAAATTAGCCCTATTTTCCAAAGGAAGTCCCACCTAAACTTCTATTTTCCACTCAATCTCTTAGAAAATCACTAAATGTGATTCAAAACTCGAAATTTCATGACCAGTTCAAGTATTTAAGCCCTCTAGGGTGCTACCCCAACAAACCCTCACTTTTCATGCAAAATACTAGGCTTTATTCAAACTAATAACTCTCGGGCTTGTACAACTCAACAAATGGCTCCAAAACATCTTACTAACCCTGCTCAAACTCAATCTATCATAACTTTGAAGGTTCCAACATCATTTTGCAAAAACCCAACCTTAACACCTCTTTTTCACAAGGAAAATGCCTTGTATAGCATTAGGGCAACACACATCTCCTTTAAACTTGATTCCCCTAACTTTATAAGCCTTCAAGACATCTAATCTATCATTGGTGAAGACAATACACTAAGTCAAAACCTCCCACAGAAGGTGGATTTCCTGATACATTATAAAAACTTCAAAATTGGCCCTCACTGGCCTGTTATAGGTAGATTTCAAAAAACTACCAAGTTATCACTCAAATCTTAAAGTAAGACTCTCAAAATTGATACAATAGAGAGATATATCATTCCTAAACAAAATAATAAAGATTTCAAAGCCTCACAATGACTGTACGGGCCATACAGTTCTGGTGAAGTTATGAAAGCACATAAATATAGTGAATTTTCTGATAAAACGTTGTTTATAGACTTGTATTTTCAATACAATCTTCAATATCCATTATTCAAGCCTTTTTTAGGATTTTTTAAAACATTTATCCATCAGTTACAAATTTTAATTCGAAAGGAGGAACATGGATTCTCCCATTACAAGCAAAAATTGTCTTGTTGCAACTATTTTTAGCAATATTGCAAAATCTGACAAAATGAATCTACCAATAACCTTAAATGGTTTGTAAATGACCTAATTGCACCTACATTCACTCAACCAACACTAAATGACCTTATTCAACCATTTACTACCATTTTATTTTGAACTCCTAAAATCCTACATTTACAACTTTTGGGTTTTACAATAACTTTGCAACAAAGTGCAATTTTTTTGCAATATCAAAATTATTGACTCCTAGACACCTAATTACCACCAAATTATGATTGATTTCATAATTTATTGGTCTTCAAGACCTTATTTACTACACAAATTTCTTCATCCTAGAGCTTTCTCTTTAACAACCTAAATTGCCTAAAGTTCTTCGATGGTGCCCCTGCATCACCCTCCCTATACAGATTGGTGGATTCAACCAATGTTATCAAAATTCAAAATATTCCTAGAAAGGCCAATAAGCTAGTGGGCCACTTATCAAATGAAGTTATTCACTCAAAAGACAATGTCATGAACTTGATCTAATACACCCATCTCTTGCAACTTTTTCCACCCATCCAAGTCATGTTTTCTAAGCAAAGTAGGATATGAACACAAAAAAGCAAGTAGGAAGTTTTTATGTCATTAAAATTTCACTTTTATATCCTAGGTAATTTATAACCCCAACACATTTAATAGTTTCTATAAGCCAAATGGCAACAATCTTGATCTTACGAGCTTCATCAACCTCTTGATCATTTAGACCAAATAACACACTTATTAAGAGTAAACTTAGTATCTTCACAATAGTTAGAAGTGGTTGGATCTAGATGAAAAATAGCCCCAAATGTCTCAGGGTTTCAAATCCACACTCATTCACTTGATTAATACACCACTTTGGCACATAAGACAAGATCGTTGCCTTGTGATTGCTTGCACACATCATAGTCACCATGACAATAATCTTGATGGTATGGGATCAAAAAACCTCTTGATTTATTAAGACCAAGCACCACACTTATTTAAGGGAAATGTCTAAGTGTTTTAAGCAGCCAATTCATGTTTTGGTTTCAAATCCATGCTCATTCACTTGGTAATTTTTTCACTTGGGTATGTAAAACAAGAATCTTGCCTTGCTTGCAGCTTGCATGCATCCTAGTCCTTGTGTCATATGTGATGCTTACCTCTACTATTTTTCCCTAAGTTACGAATCTTGGATATTGGTCCAGTGTGGGCAAGGTTCAACCAGGGTTCAACATTTGGCTTGTGGGTTCATCCAAGACAACCACATGAGAACTTGCAAATAATTTTTGCAGTTTTTCTTCATATTTTATTACAGGGTTTATGATTTAAAAAAAAACCTAAATAAATCATTGGAATTCATTTGTGTCTTGCAAATAACTATCATTTATCCTGCAAAGTAGGAGAAATTGGCTTAGAAAATGAAGGAAAAATGGTATAAAGAATCATTTATCTGGCACCATAGTGAAAATTTAGCAATTGCATTTGGTTTGTTAAACATGGCCCCTGGTACAACTATTAGAGTTGTTACGAACCTTCAAGTATGTTCTGATTTCCACACTACATCTAAATTCATCTCCAAGATTGTTGCAAGAGAAATAGTTTTGAGAGATGCGATCCATTTCTATCATTTTAAACAGGGACATTATTGGCCTAACATTACTACTTCAGGGGAAATCCCCTCAAAGCTCCACCGATAGATCGATAAGGTGGGGGTAGTCAATTCCATTTTATGTAATGTGGTAAGAGTCATACAGGTAACACTATGTTAGGCTAGGGAACTCTTCTTGGAGGTTCTCAATGATTTGCCTCTTTTTTATAAGATTGTGTTGGCAGTGCCACCTAGATCATAGTTGTTTGGTGGGATTCCAAACCCAGACAATGAGGTGTAGTTGTGGAAATCTCATAGAGAGAAGCTACAAGCTACCATGATGATTTTGTTGAGTGAATTTATATCAGAGTCTTTCTTAGCATGGCTTAAGACATGTGCAAATGATATTCTCTCTGTAGATAGGCTTGGGGTAAAGTATTTGCTTGATCTTGTGAAAAGTGGCAAGGAACTTGCAGAGAATGAGACATTGATCAGAGAAACATTAGATAGTTTGGATGCATTTGAAGGGAGCTTGGAGTGGCTAAAAATGGTTTTTGGTTCAACTATTGAGTTTCCATGGCAATGCGTGTGTGAGATTATTTTGAAGCACTCAAAGAGTCTATGGGATGAACTTTTTGAAAGCCTATTTGTTAGTAAGATGAAACAAATAATAGCTGATGGATTTGTAGATCTATGTGAGAGAGTTAAGGTTGGTAAATTCCTTGAAGCCATAGTTACATCTCTGGCAAGGTACAAAGATGTTGAAACCCATTTGCAAAAATTAACTATTAGTGAGGGTTGGCTTGTTAAGATCATGGTTCATAGACATCCATGCGACGCGCTAACATCCTGTGATGTTTCAACGTTCAAATGACCATTTTCAAGCATGTTTTCCCCTTGTCAATGAATTTTTTTAGTGGTAACGGCTTGGGTCTTCTTATAACCACCTGTGAAGCTTCTTTTCCCTCCTATCCTCTCCTTAAATGCTATCTTTTCCATCTCTTTGGTCCTTCTGAATATTTCTAACTTCTCTCCAGCTTTGGCTCTTGCATTTTCCTCCTCTTTCTCTTGCTATCTTGCTTGCATAGCTCCATATAGCTTATTACAACAACACTCTCACATCCTTACAAAATCCTTTGCAACACTCTTGGCTCTTGCAGCTCTATTTCTCTCTCCATTTGGCTTCCTTAAGCCTTCATAGCTCTATCTCCCTCACCTTGTGCTTGTGAGCATCTTGGGATTTCACACATCCGCTATCTATCACATATTGACTTTATGATACGAGTTCTCCTCCTTGAGTGGGGATTTCTTTTATCACTCCTTTCTCCATTTATCTTTATCTATCTAGCTATTCATGGAGATGGGAACATCAAAATAGGGGTTTGATTGAGGTAAACCCCTATATAGCCCCGAAACTTTCTCCAGATCTCATGTATACAGGTATTGAAGACATTCTCATGCTAAAGGCTTCATTACTTTGGTGGTTGTAAGAACTTTCTTTCTTCTCCTTATCTTTATCATCTATACTTTATTTTAGTTCTATTGTATTCTCTTACTTTCCTATATTCTTGAGGTCCTCAGTAATTAGAGTAGAAGTAGCCATTGTCATTTTTTGTGATAAACTCACTTTCTAGTCTATACAGACACCAACGCGCTAGAGAGATGCCAACATGCCACACTGTCATCCTAGACCCATGTTTCCATCCTTTGGTTGGGAGCTTGTTAGTCTATCCAAAAAATCTCTACGACCCGCTCTTTCAAATTCTAGAACTTTCGCATTGTTCCTTGAGCTAGTTTAGGGTAGTTTGCTCTGTGAGGTTCTTTGAATGAAGAGAACTCGTGAGCCGCGAATCTCCCTTCTCTACATTTTGGTGAACCTGATGTAAACACCTCTTTATATATATATATATAAAGACAAATCAAAGATTTATCCTTCCCCAAAAATTTTTTTGAGGCACTGCCCCAAACCCCATTCCATAACATCAAAGCAAAAGTAATGCATCGGCCTTCGACCGACTTGTTTATCTGTTATTTATTATATTTAACTTACTATATTCAAAATAAATTTAATATTCTCTTTTGTTAGTTTAGTATCTAATTTTATTCAAAGTGTTAATGATGTTCCATTTCTTGCATGTGATGGTGACTTGCCTTTACCCATGTCACTCGGTCTCTTTGATCTTTCTCATGAAATTCCTCTTACGTTGGAGGATATTTTGTTGCAAGAATATGAAATCATTGATACTTTTCTCAATTTTACTCTACCTTCTCTTCATTCCAATACACTCTCTTCTAGAGATGATGCATTAGGGAATTAAGAATCTCCTTCCACATCTTACCCTCCCCAAATCGATGTTGAGAATATGTCTTCAATTAATTATTCCACTAGTTGTGATGATTCTATAAATGCAATCTATGTCTCTACTGCCCCTAAAAGGCCTAAGAGACCAGTGATTTACCTAACTCTAGCTAGTCCTCCTAAAAGGATTTGTTCTATTAATGGTGTTCCATTTGATAGTAATTCTCTTGATCTTCCTATGGCTCCCTCTTACAGAGCGGTAGCCCATACTTATGAGAATAGAATGAATAAACAACCAAGCCTTCTTCAAGCTCCTAAACCTACAACTAAAGCATCCAATGATTAAGATCTTGTCGAGAAACTCCGCATTACTCTGACTAAGATCTCATTGTGGGACTTTCTTCAATCTACTCTAGTTTACCAAGGTATGTTCAAGAAGCCTTGCAAAAGATCCTATTGCCTTCTTTTGCTAGGCCAACAAATGTTGATGCATTGATAGCTCATATTCATGTAGATTCATCGAATATTACATTCTATTCATAGGAACTCCCACCTTTGGATGTATAGAAACAAGTAGTTCCTCTAATGATTATAGTTAACATTAATAATGTCGGTATTAGATGTACTCTCATTGATGCTGGTTCGGTGCTCAATGTATGTAGCATTGATCTATTACCTAAGATCAATATTGATTCATCTTTTCATAATGCTTCTTCTATTGTCATTTGTGGCTTCAATAATATCGATCGACAAGCCCTAGGCATGATAGTCTTGCCTTTGGGGTTGGGACCTGTTATCATACCCACCCTTGTATATGTTATGTCAGAAAAATTACCATATAACCTTCTTCTTGGTAGACCATGGATTCATGCCATGGGTGCAGTCCCATCTACCTTGCATAAATCTATTAATTTAATTTGTAATAATCAAGTAGTCACTATTAGGGCTCACCCTGAAGCTATGCACCTATGTGAGATGGTAGCTGTTGGTCAGGTTTTAGTTGTACCTACTCTTATTCCTTTAGTGTCTTCCAATGTGTTGATGTTTACTCAAACAATACCTACTACAAAGGATACTCTTGAGATAAATGTCCCTGAAGAAGATCCTTCTGAAGCAAGAAATCTAAAGTCTGATCCTACCTCTTCCCAAGAAAATGCATGTTTTGGTGATGACTGGGGTTCTTTAGACTTTATAGAATCCTTCACTGGAGAACATAAAGTCGACCAAATCCACTTAGACTTTCTGGAAAATGACATTTAATCGATACCCGCTATCAAAGATGATTGCTCTTCTATATCTCGGGGTAATGTGAATGCAAATTGTAATGCTCTTTATGGAGATCCTCCTTTGTTGTCTTCCATCTTTGTGCCTTCTTCTTGTGAGAAATCTATATTTTCTCCACAAGAGAAAGGGTTGCTTCCTGCTCCTCATTCTTTTTATAAGCAAGAGTGTATCTTGTTGAGGCATCTTAAAGCCCGCTTGATTACTCTTCCTTCTCCTACAAGTGCAAAATTTCATAAGCATGATAAAGAAAAACACTATTTTTGTGCATACCATCAAATGCCTGGCTATTCTACTAGTGAATGTAAAGCCTTGAAGGATAAAATACAACAAATTCATGATTCAGGTGCCATCATTCACTTATTTGTTGATGCACCTACCTCTTCTTCAAATGATAAGTGATATCAACGTCTACCTCTATCATGTATGTTCTAAGTATCTTGTGTTGTTCTCCTCCCTTGTGTATTGGGTGTAGTGATAACTTGTGCCGGAGATGCGTGTCCTTCTAAGGACCCCCTCTCTTCTCTCTATTTTTCAATTGAAGCATCCCTTGAGTGGACCTCTTTTTATTTTGAAGGGTTTCTAAGGAAGCCCCTTTTGAAAGCTTTTCCTTCAAATGAAATCATTTGTGTCTAGCTCGGGGGTAGCCTGACTAGACCTCTCTTTTTAAATAGTGCATCCCTTGAGTGGACCCCTCTTCTTTTGAAGGGCTCCCAAGGGACCCATTTGAAAGCCTTTCAATTTTTTAAAAGTCTGTGTAACTGTAAGCTTGTTTTTCTATGTGGCTGCTTTGTTTTCTAACATGTTTTATTTGCAGATTAACATGTCACTTTGTAGGTGCAATTGTAAAGACACTTCCTAGTCCAACTCTACAAAGTCTCCTTCTTTGGGTTTCCCTCATGAGAGAGAACTTGGGGGATGCCTCCTTACAGGTCTATGGACTTGGAAGGCACTTAGTTCTTAAGGTTTCCCTCATGAGAGAGAACTTGGTGGATGCCTCCTTGCAAGTTTGTGGTCCTGTAAGGCGTTTACTTCTCAGGGCTTCCTTCATGAGAGAGAACTTGGGGGTTTCCTCCTTGTAGGTTTGCAGACTTATGAGATGCTTTCATCCTACGAGATTTTTCCATCATTGGTTTGAGGGCCTTCAGTGTACTTTGTGCAACTTCATAGTCCTACAGAGCTACAAAGTCCTTTTGTTTGAACCTCCTTAGGAGAGAGTACTTGTGGAGCCATCTCTCTCAAAATTTTCATTCCTTTCTAGCTTCACCACCCCTCTCTTAAATTCTCTTTCTTCTCAATTGTGTATATCGGATCAAAGATCTACATCTTCTTCATCCTGAGTATATGCTCTTTCTCTCTTCGACATCGATTGCTCCCCTAACTTTTGGGTACATTCTTCTCTTGAAGCAATTGATCCTTACATTCTTCTTTTCATTTTAGAATTCTTCTATGTGCTATTGTTTTTAATTTGGGGACTACGTATAGTATTGAGACAACCTTCTACATTGAGGTCTCTTCACTTTATTGACTCAAAGCCTTTAGCTTTTTGTGTGCTAACATTGTTGTCTAGTGCAGGTTTTTCTTATCTAATGCATTTTTTTGTAGATCTTTAGCCTGGGGTAATGCTTCATTGGTTCAAAGAGTTATCTTCTTCCTCTACAGTATCCTTTTAGAATTATGATGTTATTTATGTTTAATAGATTTCCTTTAGCGTGCATATTAGTGTAGATTCATATGCCCACTAAAGTGGGGGAAAAATGTAATTTCATAAAATTGTACCCTTTGGAATTTCACATACATTCTTTCATTTGCTTTAGTGTCCACTCCCTTAACATCTTATGTAGGATCATTTTAGTCCTTGCATCAACCTTTTTCCTTTCTCAGGATGCTCAACACCCCTTTCAATAGCTACCTTCATGTGTCAGCTCTACATTGAACCTCATGCTTTTGTCGTTCATGTCATTTTGTAGCGTGATGTGTCTAGACACTAGCACAACACATAGACATTCATGTGGCATGCTAGCATCTTGCATTGTTTCAATGTTCAAATGATTGTTTTTGAGCATGTTTTCCACTTGTTAGAAAATTTTGTCGGTGGTAATGGCTTGGGTCACCTTTTAACCACCTGGAAAGCTTCTTTTCCCTCCTATCATCTCCTTAAATTCTATCTTTTCCATCTCTTTGGTCCTTCTAAATCTTTCTAACTTCTCTCTATCTTTGGCTCCTACATTTTCCTCCTCTCTTTCTCTTGCTATCTTGCTTGCACGACTCCATACAACTTGTTACAGTATCACTCTCACATCCTTACAACACCCTTTGCAACACTCTTGGCTCTTGTAGCCCTATTACTCTCCCCATTTGGCTTCCTTAAGCCTTGCAACTCCATCTTCCCTAATTTGTGCTTGTGAGCATCTTGAGATTCTCACACATCACCCATTCATCACATATTTGCATTTTGTGGGCTACAAGTTCTCCTCCTTAAGTGGTGATTGGATTTTATCACCTTTACTTTGTGGATTTCCAGTTGTCCTCCCTCAAGTAGGGATTACTTTTACAAATTTAAAGATCAGATTATATGTAGAATGTTGAACTTGATAAATATGAAGTTGATGCCAAATCAGTATTGAAAAATACTGATCATGAATTCACAAGTCTGAATTTTTCTTTAATGGTATTCAATCTACAAGAGCAGAACATTTATTGATTTCGATGTCACCAATTGTGGATCGGATCTACATTAAATATATAAGGAAGAGACACATCCCATGAGCGGACATGTCTCCGCAAAGTGGAGGCATGTCCGTTCATGAGATGTCTCATGAATTGTGCCTTTTCATCTAAACACAACACCCGATCACCAATTCGGAGTTAGTTAATAAACATAAATGCTTACTAAGTTCGATCTGATTTTATCTTGCACAAATAAACAATATCCAATCTGGAAATGATCACCGATAATGATGCTCGATCGAGATCCTATATGAAACATGAAATGCTAATAATCAGCAATTAATAACCTCTAAATGCAGATCGATAATATACTTGGAATGTAGTAGATTTCGATATAAATGATGATGTATACAATTAATATATATGTGTGTATACATATGTCAGTACATACTGACATATATATACACACACATATGATCATCATTTCTATATCTGACCGAAGCCACCATATTTCAACACTCCCTCTTAGCTAGGGAAGATAACACTATCCAAGTATATAGTGATATCACCTTACTCGTGATATCATAAGATATGGTATGCTTCTAAGAGAGTCAAGTCACTTGACATTCTTCATAACACATCTTCATTATGGTATGTGCATTGACATCAAGTCTCATGATGTCCACCATAATAAATCATGGCATATCCACGGATACATTTATCCACCATGATTATCCCATAAGGATCATAATGATCTTCAACTGATATCAAGTCTCATGATATCTATCAAAATGTCCAAGAGATACTATCATGACATATCCATGGATATCAAGTCACATGATATCCATCATGACAGTGAAACTAATCATTGTAGAGTCGTCACTTTACAATGTCAAATACAAGTGTTCATTATCAGAAAGATCGTCACCTTTCAATAATGTACATAGGGGGTGAGGGCCCATATAGTCATGGAGTCACACACATGACAAAAGAGTTTACACATTAAACATCTTTTAAATACATTAGTACAAAATAAACAATTTGAGTCTCAATCTCAACAATAACTTACATTTCAACCATACCAAGTTTCTTCCGAAAGTGTTCAACTTTAACTCTGGAGAGAGGCTTGGTGAGAATATCTGCTGTTTGATCGTTTGTACTAATATACTCCAATTGGATCACATTCCTTTCTACCATGTCTCTCACATAGTGGTAAGGAATCTCTATATGCTTTGATTTATCATGGAATACTGGATTCACAGAAAGCTTAATACAACTCTGATTGTCACAGTGAATAATAGTAGGATTCAAGGACTCACCAAATAATCCCTCAAGCAATTTCCAAAACCATAATGCTTCTCTTGATCCCATAGCGGCTGCAATATATTCAGCTTCTGTTGTACTCGGTGCCACAGAAGATTGCTTCTTGCTACACTAGGATATCATTGCAGACCTCAACCTAAAACAACATCCAGAGGTACCCTTTCAATCATCTTCTTTAGGTTCAGTAGGCTCCCTCTGAATCTTCAAGCACTTGCATCAACCTCCTGACCTCATCGTCCAAGACTGCCTCATAGCAGATCACTCTATTCTGAATAGGTTTGCGGAGCTACCAATATTAAATCCAGATGATAGTCTTTGAGCAATTTTGATCTCAGCAGCTGAAGAGGACTTTCAAGGATTTAACACTTGGCCTTGCAACACTGCAACCTTCACTTCTTCTTAGTGAGTCATAGAACTCCCTCTTGATCCCTGATTCAGAGCTTGCAAAGAAGACTTCTGGAAGTGAACTCCCTCTAGCCACCAACTCAGTCCCATGGCTGCAAGATGTGACTTCATTCTTGATCATTTCTTTGGTCGGCATGACTTCCTCATGAGATGCATCAAGCTTTTCCTCTTTGCACAACCTCTCATTACCTTCTTGCTTCTCGAACCATCCTGGGAGCATTATAGAGAGAGATTGCTAACAGTTTATGACTATCTACATAAATATCAAGGCTAGAATCATACAAAATTTACACTCCCAAGTTAAAGCATTAACACATAAGAATTTATGAACAATATTAAAACATAAATAAGTAAATCAACCTAAAAGAGAAATATATATCAAAGGATCAAAATGAAGGGATAAAAAACTTATCTTTCTTGAATTCTGATATAACTCTTTCTTCCATCTTTTGCTCCTCTCGAGAGTGCAAATCTCAATACAACAAAAGACAATCTTGATGAAATCAGACTCTCCTTTTCAGGTCTACACTTTTCCTGATAAAGGATTTCTCGATTTGCTCCGCCCTTAGCAGTGGCGTCGCCTCTGACTAATTCCAAGCAAGATTGATATTACTCTCCAAGTGATGTTAGGCTGATCGTCATCACATGTTTGAAGCCCTGACCTTAGTTCATGCTGTCGCACTCAACCAAGATCACAAATATTTGAATACTCCTTAAGTGTTGTACTTAAGCGCTTTTCAGGTTTGCACTTGACTTTCATGAGATCTTGTTCACTATAAGTACCTGAAGCATCTCGATTTGATCCTAAAGACCTTTCCCACTAGTACCACAAGAAAATACTAGTCGCAGCTGATGTAATTATTTCTCAGAATAACCCATCTGAAGAAGATGAATCTGATCTTCTCATAATGTCATGAATGACTCAAACGGAGGAGAGTTCTTATTAATCAATATCGAAAAAGGTGGTCTTTCTTCCATTTGGACATCACATAACATCTTTTAATCAACTGTAGATCTCAAGCTAAAATCTTGAATTTGCCGCAAGTGGCAATAGTGTGAACACAACAATACAGAGTCGGCAGAAGGAAGTCTTCACAGATTGCGAATATATATATGGCATGATAAGGAAGTTATCCCCTCACGGGATAAAATAGTACTCATGGTTAAATCGACATTCAATCTTAGACTCATTCTGATATTTTTCTACACCTCCTCCGACATAGAGAAGCTTGCTACAGACGATAGAATTTATCAGAGGAGAAATTAATCACGATCTCCTGTTGATCACCAGATTCTAAGCATTTTTCAATGTCGATTTTGCACTGAAATCAATGTCCCACAAATCTGATGTCGGGTCCTTTGTGTTTGGGCTGAGCGACACAAGTCACGGGATTGCAATAATTTCCTGAATAGTGTCGCTCTTGATTTCAGTACCCAAGAGTTGAAAGTGACTGATTGATATTTGTGGCCTCTTTCAGGCGTTCACCCTCAGCACCCGAACACTTCTGCCTCTTAAATCAATTATTATTATAAGCTGTTCAACTTTCTGAACCTGCCAAGTCAACCAGACTCAAGTATCCAAATCTATGATGAGTCGTAGGTTGATATTCTCATTCTGAGTGCGTCGATGCCGGACCCTTCGTGGAATGACTGCATTCACCCAAACGCGTGAGCTTAACTTCTCAATTGATGTGAGGCCGTTCAGGGGTGACCTGGGAGCTGTGATGGTAAGATATGAATTCTCCGTTGTCAGGACTTATGAAGATCTCATTTCGTCGATGCTCATAACACCTGTGCGATCCTTCGCTTGAAGCTCGTCTTTGTAGTTCTTATCTCTCTCCCAAGTCGGATGTCGCTCAATAGTGATGCTCGGACTCCCTTGTAATGACAGTCAACACAGATTCTTCTGATCACGAGGTCCACTGTCCTGAAGGAAAATGCCAATCCTCTGATGGTTGCCGACCAGAGCCAAAGGCTCTGCTTGGGTGGCGAGATTATTCGTTCCTCCAAGTCGCGCCTCAGTCTGAAGCAAATCTGATCGGATCTTTCTTATACCCGCTCTGATACCATGTTAAATTTAAAGATCAGATTATATGCAGAATGTTGAACTTGATAAATATGAAGTTGATGCCAAATCAGTATTGAAAAATACTGATCATGAATTCACAAGTCTGAATTTTTCTTTAATGGTATTCGATCTACAAGAGCAGAACATTTATTGATTTCGATGTCTCCAATTGTGGATCGGATCTACATTAAATATATAAGGAAGAGACACATCCCATGAGCGGACATGTCTCCACAAAGTGGAGGCATGTCCGTTCATGAGATGTCTCATGAATTGTGCCCTTTCATCTAAACTAAACACCCGATCACTAATTTGGAGTTAGTTACTTAATAAACATAAATGCTTACTAAGTTCGATTTGATTTTATCTTGCACAAATAAACAATATCCAATCTGGAAATGATCACCGATAATGATGCTCGATCGGGATCCTATATGAAACATGAAATGCTAATAATCCACAATTAATAACCTCTAAATGCAGATCGATAATATACTTGGAATGTAGTAGATTTCGATATAAATGATGATGTACACAATTAATATATATATGTGTGTATACATATGTCAGTACATACTGACATATATATACACACATATGATCATCATTTCTATATCTGACCGAAGCTACCATATTTCAACAATTAGCACTATCACTCCTTTTTCAATTTCTTTCTATCTATCTGGCTGTCCATGGAGGTGGGAACACCCAAATGGTTGTTTGACTAAGGAAAACCCCTATCAGCCTCAACAATTTCTCTAAATCTCATGCATGTAGGTATTGAATACATTCTCATGCTATAGGCTTCATTACTTTGGTGGTTTTAAGCACTTTCTTTCTTCTCGTTATCTTTATCATCTATAATTTATTTTAGTTTTATTGTATTCCATTACTTTCCTGTATTCTGGAGGTTCTCAGTAATTAGAGTAGAAGTATCCACTCTGTCATTTTCTTTGATAAAATTTATTTTTGGTCTGTACAAATGCTACCATGCCAAAGAGAATCCATTGTGTTGCGTTGTCATCCCAAACCCATGCTACCATCCTTTGACTGAGAGCTTCTTAGTCTGCGTAGAAAATATTCGTGACATGAGCTCTTTCAAATTCTAGAACTCTCACACTATTCCTTGAGGTAGTTTAGGGCTGTTCACTTCATAGGCTCTCTAAATGTAGAGAACTCATGAGCCATGAACCCCCCTTTTCTACATGAATATGTTTCAAAAAATGAATTACTTACTTTTGTTGTTTGTGTGCAAAAGGCTAAGGTAGACATTTATGAAAAATGTTTGATAAGATGCTTCAAGGTAGACATGTACGGAAAATGTGGTAGAAGAAAAAAAGGAAATGATTTGTTTGAAAGAATGAATCAAAGAAATGTGGTCTCATGGTGATGTCCATCACCATGAGACCACATTTCTTTGAGGCATTTTTCCAAACAACTCACTTCCTTCTTTCATAAAATTATTTGGTAGACATGTATGAAAAAGGTTGAGATACACATATGAAAAATGTTGTAGCATAGACGTGTTTGATAAGATGCTTTGGTTGACATGTATGAAAAAGGTTGAGGTAGACATACATATGAAAAATGCTTTGGTAGAACTATGAAACATGAAGTAATTCTTTTAGTTTGAAAGATCTATGCAATGCTGATGTAACTAGGGGAGATCCTACAAACACACTCAACACAATTCCAACTAGCAACAACAATTACCAAATCACAATCTCACAAAATCTCATTATCTCATCAAAACAACACCTTTCCTTGTAGCATTGCACTTTGACTTAATTGGGTAAATCTTCTTGATGATGTCCTTTCAAATCAGGACCAATAGGGTTTCAAACACCCATTTGCACACACAAAAACATATCAACAAATCTCAATATGTTACTTTGCAACAATTTCAACAAAAACAAGTTTCTACACTTTATAGCCTTCAATTTAGGCCTATTTTCCAAAGGCCTCAAAACCTTTGCAAATCCACTAAACTCAATTGGGAAGAAATTTAAGTGTGTTCAAACCTAAGAATCCACCATTTATTCTCAGAAAACCATTCACCCAAGTACCAAATAACCTAGGGCTTATTGGAAAACACACTTCCCAATATTATCAAAACATACCACCACCTCAAATAGGTCTAAAATTTCCTACGCTAACTCAATTCAACAAGAAACAATGCTTCCCCAACACAATACTCACTTTAGAATATCAAAACCTCTCAAATTCTCTTAGAATTCACTAATTTCCACCCTAGGACTTCATGCCCAACACACTTTCAGGCCTCCCCTACACTCTCTCAACATTCCTTAACTTTTTTATTGATGTTTTAGACCCATTCATCGAGTTACAGTGGCCACAGTGTGAGGAATGGGTCAATTCACCATTTTAAATGACTATCAAACTTAAAACTGTGTGTTCAGACCAGTCTTGAAGAATTAACTATAAAATGCACCAAATCTAATGGAAAAATTTCAAAATGGATCCAAAAGAAAGATGAAATAGTCTACAACGCTATCCAAAAAAAATTGAGTCAATAAAGTAATGCTTAGGCTGTGCAATCCTCTAAAAACTCGCTATACAGTTAAAACAATAGAAAATTGAAACAACACAATGTTTATTTGATTGAGTTTCCTTTTACAAACTTCTTCAAAAACCATCCAACGAGTTCTCACACCCTTTTATATCTTTTCCCACCGAAATCCAACTATTTCAACTTCCTAAACTGACTTTTAAATGACTTGACTATTGGCATCCCTTCAAAATGTAATTTTACAACTTTGCAACATTTCAAATTTGACAACTTTTCATTTTTTGCATTTTTTTGCAACTCTAACCACCTAAACACCTAAAAACCATCCCAATTGACTTATTACACTGCAAAGTGGTCTTAATGACCTTATTTATACAAAAAATGACACCAAACCTAAAACCTACTCCTCAAAACCTTGAATTGACAAAAAACTTTCAATGGTGCCCCTGCACCATACACCCCAACTTGTAATTTTTCCAAGTCTCTTGGAAAAGATATTGCATCTTATTTTCCTTTGTGTTCTTTGAAGCTCTGACCTTGATGCTTACCTTCATCAGGTTCACTTTTTTTTTGATTCTCCATGTCCTTGTCTTCCTTGACCTTGTCTTCATTCGTTTCTTGTGCCAACTTCACATAATATATTGTGGGGTGTTTTTCAACTCCTTCATCACCAAATGTTGTTGTTATACATCCTTTTACAACTGTACACATATCTTCATCCACTATCATCACTTCCCTCTTAGCTTCTTGCTTATATCACTATCCAATGCTCTTTTTATCTACATCTTCCTCATTGTCAACTGTACCAAAAATCTTAGCAATCTCTGTGAGACTTGCAACTATCCTTTCCACTATCCCATCATCCTTACAAACCTCTTTCCTCTTTTTTACTGTCTTCTCAGCCTCATAAAATTCTTCTCTTACAATATTCAACTATCCATCCACTCTCTTTTCCACCACAGGGAAAATCACTATCCCTACAATGATCCCATCATACTTTTCTTGCCTTTCCACAAGCTTTTCACACTCACTCTTGTCTGCACCAACCTGAGAAATCATCCCACCTTCCTTTTTCTTCCACACAAAAGCACTCTTCTTCACAATTGACTACAAATTATATTCACCTCTTTTATCTGCTATCCAATCCTTTTCATCCTTTGCATTGGCTACCAACACTTTATCCTTACCTTCATCAATATTCACATATTCCTTTTTCCCTAGCATGATAATCTCACCTTGTTCTTTTGTCTCCTCAACCAATGGAGTTAAAATGAAAAATCCCCCATATTTTTCAATTATGTATGTATTTTTTCTTCCATTATACATGGCTAACCTATAAAACTGCCAAGGCCTTGTGAGCAACACATGGCAACAACTCATAGGTAATATGTCACAAAGAAATTTATCTCAATACTGACCAATCTGAAATTCAACTATTGCTTGTTCACTCACCACCATAGATTGATTATCACTAACCCATGATACTTTATATGGATTTTCTCTAGGAACTCTTTCCAAATGTAATTTATCCACCATTTCACGAGATACAATGTTATCAGTGCAACTTGAATCAACTATTACCTTGCAATTCTTGTTTTTGTATATGCTGGCTATCCTACACAATGCTCTTCTTTGAAGAAACTCTCTCTCCTTTGTTGTCTTAAAGACTTGTATCTTCATCATCATACTTTCACCTACTTTAGGAGCAGCACAAAGTGTATTGAAGTTTGAATTTTCAGCTTCAACTTCATGAACTATTTGGGCTCTCCTATCATTCTTATTTTCTCCACCACTAGATGTTGAACCAAGTTTCTCAGGGAACTTCCAAGAAGGATCACCATATTCTTGGAAATTGTAACACCTACCTACAAAATTTTTAGGATTCCTTCCACCTCCAAATCTTCTCCTTGTGCCTCTATAACCTCCTGTCAAATTTGTAACTTGTTCATCCCTTTTGCTTGGCTCTTCTTGATTCCCATTTGTTTGTCTTGGAGTACAGAAAGATCCTCTTCCTCTAACTATCTTCTCCTGTCTTCTTCTACTTTCTTCAACCTTCAATTCCATTTGATAACATTCCTTTATGCTCCTAGGATTTGTTAAAGCCAACTCATCATGTATGTTCAATCTCAAACCACCCAAGTACCTAGCAATTTTCTCATCTTCATTCTCATTATGGTTAGATCTCATACTTAGTTTTCAAAAATATTTAGTGTATGCTTTTACATCCATTTCCTTTTTCCTTAAACTTTGCAACCTCTTAAATACTTGAATAGAATAATTAGAAGGGAGAAATTTACCTTTCAACTTAGCCACCATCTTGTCCCATGATACAATCTTGGATTTTAGTTGCTTCATTCTCTTTGGCTGTAGATAATTCCACCACAAAAGTGTACGACCTTTAAGTTTTATTTTTGCAATCTTGGTTCTCTACTCTTCAGGAATGTCCTCACACTCAAAATAATTGTCCAAAGATGCTATCCAATATAACAACTCCTCTTCATTCAGGTTTCCAACAAAATTTTGAACATCAATTTTCACCTTGTACTTGTCACCTTTGACTGCCTTCAAATTTTTTTCCATTCTCTGATCTTCTGGATCAAGCTCTTCCTCAACATCTTCAAACTCTTCTTCATCTTCATCATCTGAATCACTAATTTCAACATTTTCTCTTCTCTTGTTTGTCTCTAAGGCTGCTAATGTCTCTTTCAATTCTTTGATCTCTCTTATATACCGATTCTTCAAGTCATTCATCTCCTTTGTTGTATTCTTTCCTTTTGGAGGCATCTTCAAAATCTTGCCTCTTCACCTTCCAATCTCTCTTTCACACACTACAATATTCTTCCACAAAGATCTACTACCTTCGCTCTAATACCACTTGATGCAACTAGGGGAGGTCCTACAACCACACTCAACACAATTCCAACTAGCAACAACAATTATCAAATCACAATCTCACAAAATCTCATTATCTCATCAAAACAACACCTTGCCTTGTAGCATTGCACTTTGACTAAATCGGGTAAATATTCTTGATGTCATCCTTTCAAATCAAGACCAAAAAGGCTTCAAACACACATTTTCACACACAAAAACATATCAACAAATCTCAATATGTTACTTTGCAACAATTTCAACAAAAACAAGTTTCTACGCTTTCTAGCCTTCAATTTAGGCCTATTTTCCAAAGGACCTTGCCTCTAAACCTTTCCAAATCCACTAAAATAAAATAGGAAGAAATATAAGTGTCTTCAAACCTAAGAATCCACCATTTATTCTCAGAAAAATATTCACCCAAGTACCAAATCACAAAACCCTCTTTTTAAGCCAACTAATCTAGGGCTTATTGGAAAACACACTTCCCAATCTTATAAAAAAATACCACCACCTCAAATAGGTCTAAAATGGCCTACACTAACTCAATTAAACAAGAAACAATGCTTCCCCAACACAATACTCACTTTAGAATATCAAAACCACTCAAATTCTCTTAGAATTCACTAATTTCCACCCTAGGGCTTCATCCCCAACACACTTTCAAGCCTCCCCTACACTCTCTCAACATTAATTTACTTGTTTATTAATGTTTTAGACCCATTTATTGAGTTACAATGGCCATAGTGTGAGGAATGGGTCAATTCACCATTTTAAATGACTATCAAACTTAAAACTGTGTGTTCAGGCTAGTCTTGAAGAATTAACTATAAAATGCACCAAATCTAATGGAAAAACTTCAAAATGGATCCAAAAGAAAGATGAAATAGTCTACTAGATTATCCATGAAATTTTTGAGTCAATAAAATAATTCTTAGGCCGTGCAATCCTCTAAAAACTCGCTATACACTTAAAACAATAGAAAATTGAAATAACAAAATGTTTATTTGATTGAGTTTCCTTTTACAAACTTCTTCAAAGACCATCCAATGAGTTATCACACCCTTTTATATATTTTCCCACCAAAATCCAACTGTTTCAACTTCCTAAACTGACCTTTAAAGAACTTGACCATTGGTATCCCTTCAAAATGTAATTTTACAACTTTGCAACATTTCAAATTTGACAACTTTTCATTTTTTGCATTTTTTTGCAACTCTAACCACCTAAACACCTAAAAACTATCCTAATTGACTTATTACAATGAAAAATGGTCTTAATGACCTTATTTATACAAAAATGACACCAAACCAATAGCACACTCCTCAAAACCTTGAATTGACAAAAATCTTTCAATGGTTCCCTTGCACCATACACCCCAACTTGTAATTTTTCTGAGTCTCTTGGAAAAGATACTGAATTTTGTTCTCCTTTGTGTTCTTCAAAGCTCTGACCTTCATGCTTACCTTCAATAGGTTCACTTTTTTTTGATTCTCACTATCCTTGTCTTCCTGGACCTTGACTTCATTTGTTTCTTGTTCCAACTTTTGTACTGTGGGGTGTTTTTCAACTCCTTCATCACCAAGTGTTGTTGTTATACCTCCTTTTACAACTATACACATATCTTCATCCATTATCATCACTTCCCTCTCAGCTTCTTGCTTATACCACTATCCAATGCTCTTTTTATCTACATCTTCCTCACTGTCAACTGTACCAACAATCTTAGCAATCTCTATCAGACCTGCAACTATCCTTTCCACTATCCCATCATCCTTACAAACCTTTGTACTCTTATTTACTATCTTCTCAGCCTCATAAACTTTTGCTCTTACAATATTCAACTATCCATCCACTCTCTTTGCCACCATAGGGAAAATCACTGTCCCTACAATGATCCCATCATACTTTTCTTGCCTTTCCATTGGATTTTCACACTCACTCTTGTTTGCAACAACCTGAGACATCATCCCACCTTCCTTTTTCTTCCACACAAAAGAACTCTTCTTCACAAATGACTACAAATTATATTCACCTCTTTTATTTTCTATCCAATCCTTGTCATACTTTGCATTGGCTGCCAACCCTTTATCTTTACCTTCATCAATATTCACATATTCCTTTCTCCCTAGCATGATAATCCCACCTTGTTCTTTTGTCTCCTCAACCAATTGAGTTAAAATGAACAATCTCCCATCTTTTTCAATTGTGTATGTATTTTTTCTTCTATTATACATGGCTAACCTGTGAAACTACCAAGGCCTTCTGGAGCAACACATGGCAACAACTCATAGGTAATATATCACAAAGAAATTTATCTCTATATTGACCAATCTCAAATTCAACTATAGCTTGTTCACTCACCACCATAGATTTATCATCACTAACCCATGATACTTTATATGGATTTTCTCTAGGCACTCTTTCCAAATGTAATTTATCCACCATTTCACTAGATATAATGTTATCAGTGCAACCTGAATCAACTATTACCTTCAAATTCTTGTTTTTACATCTGTAGGCTATCCTAAACAATGCTCTTCTCTGAAGCAACTCTCTCCCCTTTGTTGTCTTAAAGACTTGTCTCTTCATCATCATACTTTGACCTACTTTAGGAGCAACACAAAGTGTATTGGACTTTGAACTTCCATCTGCATCTTCATGAACTATTTGGGCTCTCCTATCATTCTTCTTTTCTCCACCATTAGAGGTTGAACCAAGTTTCTCAAGGCACTTCCAAGAAGGATGACCATATTCTTGGAAATTGTAACACCTACCTACAAAAATGTTAGGATTCCTTCCACCTCCAAATCTGCCCCTTGTGCCTTTATAACCTCCTCTAAAATCCACAACTTGTTCATTCCTTTTGCTTGGATCTTCTTGATTCTCATTTGTTTGCCTTGGAGTAGAGAAATATCCTCTTCCTCTAACCATCTTCTCTTGTCTTCTTTTTACTTTCTCTTCAACCTTCAATGCCATTTGATAAGATTCCTCTACGCTCCTAGGATTTGTTAAAGCTAACTCATCTTGTATGTT
>VDFB02147418.1:0-11752 GCA_007258455.2 Sequoia sempervirens | reverse complement strand
GTTTTATTTTTTACTTTACATTGTCTCTATCTCTCTCTATATATAACTTCCTATGCCTATCTTTATATTTCTATTTATCCATCTCTCTCCTCCCCATACCCCTCTCCATCTCCATCCCCATATCTATCTTCCTCTTTACCTCTCTCTCACTCTTCCCCCCTTTATATATCCCTACATATCCCTTTCTCTACCTCTATATATATAACTTATTATATATTTATCTTTCTATCTCTCCATCCCCCTCTCATTGTCTCCCTCTTACTATCTCTATTTCCTCCGCTCCATCTCTCTCTCAACCCTCTATCTTTTCCTATTATATCTATCTCTTTATCTCCTTCTTTCATCCCTTATCTCCCTCTTCTATCCTTATCCCCTCTCTTCTATATCTCTTTTACTCTTTTTCTCCCCACCTATCCATCCCTCTCTTTATATTTCTATTTATCCCTCTCTCTCCTCTCCATACCCCTCTCCATCTCCATCCCCATATCTATCTTCCTCTTTACCTCTCTCTCACTCTTCCCCCCTTTATATCTCCCTCTTTCTATCCATATCTCTCCATCTATATCCCTCTCTCTCCCTATGAAAAACATAACATGAGCCTACTACTAATGAAGCCTGATTATCTTCTTGATTCAAAGGTTTTGTTTCTTTCATGTTTGGATACTTGTAAGTGGATGCATATTTCATTTGAAGCTATCACCTCTCCATTGAGACCTTTGTTGCGCAAACAAAATCATTTCCAAAATGGCCTACCAATCAATCTCTTGCATTGCATAGATGTATGCAAAATATAGACATAAAATTTTCGTAATGGATATTCTAGACCTCTTCGGCTTACCTATTGCACACCAAGGTGCAATTGCTAGTTAAGTTTTATTTTTAACTTTACATTGTCTCAAATTAAAATAGAAAAAATACCTACCTTTTCCAAAAAATATATTAATTATTTCCCACATATGGCTTTTCCCTCAAACAAAACTGCTGTTTTCGCAGCTTTTTGATGGCTCTGTGAGTTGGCTCTCCCGTTTGCTGCTACGGCGTCGGACTCGGATGGAGTTTCTTCAGGCGCGAAGGCTTACAATGGGTGTGGCGGGAAGGAAGCTTATAAGAATGCAGGGTGTGGCGGGAAGTGATGATTGCAGTATTGGGTTTTTGCCAGCTTTACAGAAAATATTATGCCCTAGCTGCCATTTTCTTCATCCCGTGGGCTGCCGTTTTCTTCAACCTATGGGTCATCTCCAAGCAAACAGGTAAAATTTTAAAAAACCCCAGATCTTGTCAAAATTCCTTACTCCCCTGCCTATGTTGCATGTTGTATTGTATTATGTACCCTGCGATAATAGCAAGCCAAGAAACGTTAAATATCATAGACTTGTCTCTTACATTTAGTAATCATTCAATATTCTTAAAAGTTAAAATAGCGTGATCTGCTCTCTCATAAACTATCTTTCACCTCATTGAAATTAAAATTCAGTGAATCCTGGAACTTGTAGATATTTTCATTGATTGCACTTCCCAAATCTGTAAAGAGTACAACTTACGTTTGATACCTCATCTGTCTTTGTGCACCATTTATTTTGGCTTTGGCTCATTTTGGTCTGGAATTTGCTTGATCAAAGAATGACATCAGTATGATTAATATGACTTAGCTACAAATAGAATTAATCATAATGTCTTGAAACAAATTCACGGGGATGATAAGGAATCCCAGACCTCTAAGTTAATGAATATTTTGAAAAGCCTTTGGGATGGCAAGATATTTGATTTTGGAGTTAATATGCAGGTCATCAGTTATTTCAGCATTAGGAATTGGAATGAAGAAAGATCTTCCACTGAAGCTTCCCCATCATCCTTGTGTCTACCATCTTCACTTGATTTATTTAAATCATCTTCTTGGAGAATCTCTTTCTATTCAGATTGCTTTTGTTCTGTGAAATGTTCTTCAAAAGCTACAGAAAGTGGATTTACGTGTCTATCTTATAGGTTTTCCCCTGTTATAGTTGAATTTGTAACCAACTGTGATCCATAAAATTATTGAAAATCATCAGTCTTCAACTAGGAAATCAATTTCCTCTTTGGATGAATCTTCTTAAATTGATTCCATTGACAACCTGTCATAGCTACAACACTTGAATATAATGGAGTGTGTAGGTTTAAATAACGTCCCTGATTCCATTGGTAACCTATCACAGCTACAACACTTGAACATAGAAGGGTGTAAAAGTTCAAATAACCTCCCTGATTCTATTGGCAACCTATCACAGTTGCAACACTTGAACATAGAAGACTGTAGAGGTTTAAAAAAACCTTCCTGATTCCATTGGCAACCTGTCACATCTGTAGTACTTGAAAATAAAAAGTTGTAGAGGTTTAAATAACCTCCCTGATTCCATTGTCAACCTGTCACAGCTGTAGCACTTGAACATAATAGGAAGTTTCAAAGGTTTAAATAACCTCCTTGATTCTATTGACAATCTAGTGTAGCTGCAGAACTTGAAAATAAAATATTGTAATGGTTTAAATAACCTCCTTGATTCCATTGGCAACCTGTCACAGCTGCAACATTGAATATAGAAGGGTGTGTATGTTTAAATAACCTTCCTGATTAAAATCAGTTTTTTCAAAAACAATATTTCCAACCTTAGCAAATCAAAATAGTTGTTCTAAGAATATGCCTTCTATAAAATTTCCAAGGCCTAAATTAAAACTTTGGAAATTAATAATTTACTTGGGCCAACTGTAGGCAGTGGCCAGTAGCAGCAGTACTGGCCTTCAGATTTTCAAATCATCTTGTCAATCTGTATCTGCGCTTTGTCCAGTATCCAGAAACAGGATGGAGATAACTTTGCAGCTAATGTCGTTAAAGTAATTCAGCCAGAGTAACCAAGTTTGGGAGGGACTTAAATGTCCTTCAAATCAAAACCCTTAAATCATTTAGAGACGAAGAGTCGATAGACACCAGCATAAGAGATGGCTCTTAGCATTATAGCAAATAAACAACTTGAGACTAATTGCCTGATACTTATGTTTTTCCTGGAATAGGATATATTTATAAAAAAAACTTCAGGCAGGCTTTAGTTAGTCTTCCTGTCACAAGTACCTGGACAGTGTTAGGCAAAGAAAGGTAAATTATAGGATGTTGGTTACAAGGAAACAGTGCAGCATCAAGGCATCTATTCAAAAGTCAAATTTCAGGGTAATAGAACTACATTCTTGGAGGGACCGGAAGAGCCACTGCTTATGGCACAAGGTTTTATTACAGAAATAATTGATCCTGGGTGGAGGGGCAAGGGGGCTAACGAGCAAAGAGTACCCAGGAATGAGATTACTCTATTTCAGGTGAAGCTGCTGTAGTGCACAAGGGCAACTAAAATAAATTAGGGCACAAAGCTGGAAAAAGGCTCCTATATCAGCCAATATAAACTCAAATGGAGCAAAATGATAAATCCAAAACAGAAATTTACAAAGTAATTATGAGAAATGAGAGCACTTTCAATACTCAATACAATTGATGATATCAGACATCAGAAGAGATGGAACTTTTAGACATATGCCCGCTTCTCTATGACTGCCACCTTTTGTAACCTAAGGAAATCTAATAAAGTAGTTTCAAAACTTCAAGTTTGACCCATGTGTCATGGTAACAATTTCACTAGCTGTCACATGTTATATAAATGAAGCTTACTATCATAAAGTACGACATTATAATATATGGTGGAGACATTTACAACACCAAATTTAGGTACTCATCAGTTACTAAAGTTGTTCTTACAGAGGATGATCTCAAGCCTCAAATTTAAATCTCTTTTTAATGATTGTTCCTTATCTGTATTGATCTAACTCTAAGGAGTCACCATTTCCATTTGTAAATCATATTCCTCTGGTTATTGTTTCAATATCAAACTGCAAATTTATATATGAATCACTTGTCTGTTTTGCTGCCACTGTTAAAGTTTTGTCAATAATAATATTTAATAAAAAAGGAAACTTAACGAAGCTGAGGATTGGAATGAGAGAAAACACCCAAAATACCTTTTCAACAGTGTACAGATAGGTTGGCTCAGATGCTTTGCTTCTACGGTCAATCCAGTCTACTGCATTGACAACATAAAATATATTAATTACAATAATCTCTCTGGAAGTTACCCAGTTATCACACTAAGCTGGTGGATGTCCTATAGACAAAAGATAACTTACCCCAAACTAATAACAACTCCTTCCATAGCATCTGATGACACTATGAGTTACAGTGATCAAATGGAGTAAGAATATGCAAACAAACTTAAGAGAATATCAAGCTATAGGTATCATAATAATTATTTTTCCAACAAATAGAAAATATAATGGCTATAGTGAAGTGCAACAGATTTTGATCACACTGATGGAACAAAGTCAGAACAGATATGGGAAGTATTGATTTAGCTCAATAGGAGAGTAGTAATATCATAAACAAGCAATCCACCATTTGCAACACGATTATCAGATTGTCATGCTATTGTCAATAAATCGGGATTTGACACAAAAATAAAGTGGAGAGAGAGAAAGAGAGATCTACCTATAACAGAATCAAGGCTCTTCCAAGAGAGTACACTTGAACTCCTAGGTGGATGCAGAAACTTCTCCCCACCTGCAATCTTCTGTGCTTCAAAATTTCAGTTGCTACAAAGTCCATTAACTTTTCTCTCAACTAATTTAATAATAAGCAAAATTATGTGCACCTACCTACTGTTTATAGTGATTTAATTTTCCACTCAATTACAACAGAACTAAATTCCCACACAATTTTGTAACCAGAAACGTATATAAGTTGCATAGGACATATCTTGGTGGAAGAGCATGTGGGACAAATATTCCTCTCTTTTGGTAGGCTCCCTTATTAGTCTCTAAAGAAAACAAAAGATTCCTACAAAGCTATACAACTATACAGTTGAGATACACTTTTTTTGCATGACAGATATTTCTCAATAATTTAGCCAACAAAAAAGAAATTGCATGCTTTTTAAAGTACACATGAACTTTAATCCACGTGCAAAGGATCTAGATAAAGAATGATAACTAATATTTTACCATGCAAGCTTGTTCAGATCAATACATATAATCTTGAGGGCATTCCATTGATTGCAATTAAAAGAGAGAACAGTAAGACAAAGAGATACGCTATAAAGCTGTCATTCAATATTATCTTCAATTTGAACACAAAATTTCTACATGCAATATAACTACCAAAAGTGCAGACAGCAAATAGTCTTCAGTCCAGTGGAGGGAAAATATATGCTGTGAAAATGTTTCCAACAGTTACCTCACTCTCATTAGCAACAGCTTACATTTACAACGAACCTGTGCATAGCAAATGAAATTCAAATATGGACACTTAGCTGAGGTGGTGTGCCGGGTCCTATCTCTGTCACTTAGGTCACTAATAATAGGGTATTGTAATGTTGTATCCTTTCTCAAGCTATACATTCAGCAATTTTCCACAGCCTACTTTTTCTACCTCAGCATATCCACATATCAAAAATGGGTTTCCAACCAGAATAAACAATTGGAATTTTATAGATCCCGTTGGTCTGCTTCTGATGTTATGTTTCAGTTAGATAAATGAGCTACAGAACCACCATTAGCTCCCTCAAAACCACTTTATCAAAATCTGTTAACTTGTAAGCTTACCTTTGAGGAATTCATGGAGCTTTTATGTGAAGATTTTGATGTTATGGCAGAACATCTTATCATAAATGAGAGAATGTGCTTTCTGAGTGAATTATACTGTACCATTGAGCAAGACAGAATATCCATTCAAACTTCACTAAGGTTCTAATATGCATCCTCTGTTTTTTCAATTATATTGGAATAAACTATATTAATAGAATACTTCAATATAGTTTATACAGTCTTCTCCAAAAATATTGTCGTATCGTACTGGCATACCCGAACCTGATACGGTAACTTACTAATATCTTCTACAAATTCAATATATATGTGGGTTTTTGAAGAATATTTTAAAAAGATATTTATTTTCAAATGTTCAATAAAGTTGCCAAGTTATTTCTGAGTTTTTCCCCGAGTTTTAATTTTTTTGGGCTTGCCAAGTTCGAGTTTTTCAACTATGGTCTTCAATGAAGATCACATAGCAAATACCGAGAGGGTAGGGGTGAATCAGCATTTGAACACCATAGAGCAAGTTAAAACCTTAAAACTGAAAATTAGAGAAAAGGAAAGCATAAAGACAGAGACACCAAGAATTATCATGTGTAAAACCCTTTCGGGTAAAAAACCACGGTTCAACAGATTCTTTCAATAACAGATTGGACACCAACCCAAGTTATAGAGAGTGAGCACCAACTCACAGAACTATTACAAAGGAAGCAATTGCAAAGTTCAACTTAATAGGTTTTGAATCAAATAGCTCAAAATAGAGTAATAGAAAATGGTTTTGAAACAAAATCTTAAATCTCAAAAGATACTAAATGATATTGAAATGTTCTCATTGATAGCTATTTTAGCAGATTTGTAAAAGAGTAAAGGGAGTGTTAAATATTTTTCCATTAGATAATAAAGACTTGCTAGTACAAAAGAAGAGAGCAACTACTTAAGGCACAATTTTAGCTATTATTATTCAAGTAATTTTTCCTTGATTTTGCATATAAGTGGATGATGGATAAAAACATCAATGGACTTTGAGTTGAGAATTTGAGAGATCTTAAGTACAAGTTTCAATGGAAAATCAAAGCACAAGGAACATTCCCTTTCAATGGGATAGTTGTTGCTGAAATCTATCTGGATTGTTAAAGAGAAAATATATGAGGCCTTCGAGATACAACAAAAGCAACCCAAGCTAGGGTGTCAAGTATTGGATCTCATAAATTAGGATCTGGTGGGTACAATAGCATTTGTGGTGGCTTGGTAAGTCAAAATTTTCATCTATTGTATTCTTTATTTCATAAAAAAGTCATGATTAACTTGTGAGTTAATTGTATCTTATGAGTCATTATACCTTATAAATTTGGTTATAATTGTTTATGTAGGTTCACCAATTTCAAAAGGAAGCTTAAGAGGACCTCCTAAAATATGCTTTACTACATGGTTCCAAAGGCCTTCGACAACATATGCTAGATCAAGGGGAGAAATTAGTCACTAGTCATGAATCTGAGGTAAGTTCTTTGCATGATGGGATATAATAAAATTTCATATTTTTCTTTCATTTCCATTGCAAAACAAATGATATAGATATTGAAATAGATTGATACACCTAGAATTATAATAGTTTCTTTTTTGCATAGAGAAATGAAACAAGCAAAGCTAAAACTGTGATTTGATATGTTATTTTAATGAGTTAAATTTTGTTGTGTATAGGAAGCCCAACAATCCAACTCATCAGGTGGTGAGCATGAAGAGGAGCTAGAGGAACATGAGGAGCAAGTGGGAGAAGAGAATAATGAGGAGGGTGTCCAATGTGATGAACAATTGACACCCACAATTAGAATAGTGCCTCGTATTAGTATAGTTCCTCGTAGAAAGAGGACATAAAGGAAGAGGATGGATAGAAACAAATTAACAAAAGACATGTTTGCTTCTTATGTTTAAGTCTATTGTTGTCTAATCATGTGGGATTGATCATGGATAAGAAAACAATAGAATATATAGATTAGAATGCTTTTTTTAGCTCTTAGGACTTATTGGAAGAAAAGAAGAACTTAACAAAATGATTTTTTGCAAGATCTTTTATGTTCCTTACATCAATTATTGCAAGCAACTTGCCTACTTTTCATTCAGACGAAAAAAGTTCCCTGGTTTTATACAATACATTGTTCATTGCCTACTTTATATATATATAATGTATATAGTGTTTCATGTACAATTCATTTTGTGAAGTCTAATCGCTGGTACAAGAGAAAAGTTCAAAGTACTTTCTATAGTCACATTTAACCCTGCACAAGCTACACACATTACAAAGGCTTTAAACAGGGTTTGTAACTATGCATCAAATTCATTCATGAGATTACTATCCTTGCCACTGCATAGGTGTACTAGATAACAAGTCAGTGTCTCTCAAAGAATGCTGCCCCTGTCTCACACATATGCATTTCAATAATGGCTACTGTCTCTTGGTGACCCTTGCATCCAAACTTTCATTTGGAATGCTCCTTGAAACCTTTTAGACTGTGACTCTCGAATGTTGTTCAAGGTTTTAGCTTGAACCTTGCCCACATGTGAGACTGCTGCTTTTTTTAAACCCTTGTCAAGTATCAATAAGATGTTCCAAGGATCATACTTTCAATGTGGAATCAAATTCATACACTTGATCATGCTTTTATTCAATTCATTTGGTTATCATATGAATCTTCTTCAATGTATATGCTAATAGGGCAATAGGTGGATTGTGACTGTGATGAAAAAGTGAAATCTGCCCTGCAACACCTTATTGACTGTCCATGCCAACATCAGCTCCATTATACATTGCATGATAGGAATTCCACCTCCATTTATAAGTCACATTTTCCCCACTAACTGAAATAGAGCCATAAAGATGTGACTCTACAATCAAAACGTGATCTTGTTGCTTTATGGCCTCAGTACGGGAAGGATTCCGCCTCAACTTGGCCGGCTGAAAGCATTGAAGATACTTGACTTAAAAAGAAATGGACTACAGGGTTCCATCCCCAAATCTCTTTCCAATTGCTCTCACCTTCAGTGGATTAGGTTTTCCATCAACAAATTGACAGGGAGCATACCTGCAGAATTTGGTGGTCTGGGGAAGTTAAAGCATCTCCACTTGGCTTTCAATCGTCTAAGCGGAAACATTCCAAATTCGCTAGGAAATTGCACGTCTCTACTATATTTCAAACTTGGCTCTAACTATCTCATAGGTGCGCTATTCTTATTTTTGTACTTTGAAGGCGCATGCAATCTACTTCAATTCATCCGTTTAGTAATTGTTTTAAATTAGACTTCATTGAATTTCCCAGGGGCAATACCAAAGTCCATAGGACAGCTCAAATCTTTGGAAAGATTGAATTTGTATGAAAACAATCTGAATGGAACTATACCACCTAAACTAGGAAATTGCATGTCTCTCGTTCATTTGCTCATTTACTCTAACCATCTTACAGGTGCACTACTCTCATCTCTAAACTTTGAAGGGAATATGCTATTTGTTTCAATCCTCCCTCATCTTAGTAATTGTTCTGAATTATATTTTATTGAATTTGACAGGAACTATTCCAAAGACCATTGGGAAGCTCAAGTCCTTGAAATTTTTGTATTCGAGTGGAAACAATTTAAGTGGATTTATACCACTTGAATTAGGAAACTGCAAATCTCTACTTATTTTGTCCCTTTACGATAACCATTTCACAGGTGCACTATTCTCATGTCTTAACTTTGAAGACAACGTGCTAACTAGTTCCATCCCTTCTCTTACTAATTATTTTTAATTATATTTCATTATCTTTGATAGAGGCAATTCCAGACGCCATGGGACAGCTCAAGTCTTTAGAATATTTGAATCTTGGCTTTAACTATCTCACAGGTATACTACTCTCACATCTTTACTTTGAAGGCAACGTGCTAACTGGTTCCCTCCCTCAATGACTATTCTAAAATTATTCTAATTAATACGTCATTAAATTTGACAGGGGCAATTCCAAGGGCCATTGGACAACTCAAATCTTTAAAATATTTGAATCTTGGCTCTAATAATCTCACAGGTGCGCTATGTTATGACTTTAAGGCAACAAGCTAATGGCTTTCATCCCTCCTCTTAGTAATTGTTCTAAATTATACTTATTGAATTTCACAGTGACAATTTTAAAGGCCATAGAGAAACTCAATATGAAAAAAATAAATTGGAACTATACCACTTGAACTATGAAACTGCACATATCTACTTTATTTTCTCGACTCTTAACTATTTGCAGGTCTCTCATGTCTAGTTTGAAGGCAATATGCTATCTACTTCAATCCTTCCTCCTCTAAGTAATTGTTTTGATTATATTTCATTGAATTTAACAGGGAGAATTCCAAAAGCTATAGGACAACTCAGGTCTCTGGAATATTTGTATCTGGATGAAAATAATTTAATTGGACCTATACCAGCTGAACTAGGAAACTGTACTTCTCTACTTCATTTGACCCTTTACTCTAACTATCTCACAGGTGCGCTATTCTCACGTCTTTACTTCAAACGCAATATGCTATCTGCTTCAATCCCCCCTCCTCTTGACGATTGTTCTAAATTATACTTCTTTGAATTTAACAGGGGAAATTCCAAAGGCCATAGGACAACTGAGTTCTTTGAGAATATTGTATCTGTATGAAAACAGTTTAATTGGACCAATACCATATAGTATTGGTAAACTCAAGAATCTTTTTGAGCTTATGATCTACAGCAATAATATTTCAGAGGGTATTCCTCAAAGCATCGGTGGATTGATTTCACTAGAGAAATTGGATATATCTCATAACCAGCTAACAGGAAGGATTCCACCATCCATAGGGAACTGCAAGAGTGTAACAAATTTGGTACTGATAGACAACTTTTTGTCTGGAAGAATTCCAGCAACATTGAGTAACTGCACAGTCTTAAAGAGGCTAAAGCTCTCCAAAAATTCGTTTAATGGAGATCTAGAAATTCAATTTTCTTCTTCTATAGAAGTTCTATCTGTTCATTCTAATAATTTTTCTGGGACCTTGCCTACATCATTGGCTAATTGCACACAACTTACCCTTCTTGATTTCAGCAAGAATAGATTGGTTGGTGAGCTTTCTTCAATCTCTCTTGCAAATTGTCAACAATTGAGGGTTTTAAGCCTTAGCAGTAACAAGCTTAAGGGCGATATTCCTCTATGGATTAGAAATCTTAGCAGATTGCAGGTGTTGGATTTATCCAATAATAAATTTGGGGGAAGAATTCCCTCTACTCTACAGGACCTAAAAGGATTTAAAAACCCTGAAGTTTCACAATTGGGTGGCACTACACTCTATGAGGATATACCATCCATCAAAATAAAAGGAATCGAGTATAGACTAGAATATGTGCTAGCAGCAAATACTATTCTGGATCTATCAAACAATAATTTAGTGGGGCAAATACCACCAAACATTGGAAATATATCTCAGTTAAGTTTGCTAAATCTATCTAGAAACAAATTGGAAGGTATGATACCAGCATCTTTGGGGAAAATAGAACCTTTGGAGCAGTTGGACTTGTCTGGAAATAGTTTGAGTGGAGAAATACCTAAAGAGTTATCTCAATTATCCAAGTTGATCGATCTAGGGGTTAAAAACTTCTACCCAAAGGATGTACAATATTGATTGTTCGCTGACAACTTAAAATAACAAACACACTTTTACATCATCTGACCTCTCTGCACAATGTGTACATCAATTAAAATAAAGCACACTACTGAAAGAAATCAATGAAGATCAAAACACATCCATGGCTAAGATCAAATCTAACGTTGAAATAATTTTCAGCTCAAAGCTTGACATTGACAGGGACGTGGAGATTCCTTGGCTTTTATATCATGTAGTTGTATTTAGTTTTTCTTTGCCTTCTGCATGTATGATTGATATTGCTTGTCAGCTGACATTTGTATTTTGTTTTGGCTTAGATTCCATGAATAAGGCATAGTATTTTTAGTCATTTTCAACACTTATTTTTATTGTTATCACAAAAGATTACCAAAGCATTCTTTTAAATTAGGTTTTGTGTTTTCCTGCTAACCTATCAAATTTTGTCATAGTTTTAAATTTT
>VDFB02147417.1:0-41943 GCA_007258455.2 Sequoia sempervirens | reverse complement strand
GGTACCAACTACCGAGAGGTGGTAAAAGATTTTCTTGAGAGCTCCCCCTAGGCCAAAGGCCTTAAACTAATTCCCAGAGGAGTTTCCAGGACTAGATTCTAGTGCGCGCTCATTTCTTGCATCAGAAACACTCTTCTTCACCCATGTCTTCTTCATTTGATTCTTCATCTCATCCGCAATAACTTTTCCTTTTCCCTTATAATCCCTTTGCATATTTTTCCCTTTGTTTACTGGACCCTTCCTGCTTCTACAGAATCTTGCAATGTGACCAGATTTGTTACAATTATAGCACACAACATTTCTTTGTACAGACTAGTTATTCCATTGATTTTCTCTTGATCTACACTAGTTAGCAATATGGCCAAATCTATTGTAAGCATAACATCTAACATTTCTAGTGAAAAAGTTGTTTTTCATATTTTTGCATTCAATTGACTCATGACCATACTTATTGCAATTGTAACACTGACCTGAGAATGATGGACCACTTGAATTCATTTTGCTTCTACATTAAGCAACCATATGACCCAATTTATTGCAAACAAAATAGTATCCATTGAAATTTTGAGCATTGGGTTGTCTTACTGGATACCTTCTAGCTTTTCTTGACCGATTTCCTTGTCTAAATTTCCTTTGACCAAATTTAGAGCTTTCTCCTTTCTCATATCCAAGACCTTGCTTGTCATTTCCAATCTTCTGACTTTGAATCAGTTCATCAAGCTTAGCTAAGCTAATTTTGAACTTCTCCTTGTACTCATTTGTAGTAGCAAGTTCATCCTTGAGAGTAACAATCTATCTTTCAAGCTCTTCTTCATTGTTTCTAGATTGTTGCAATTCAAGCTCTAGCTAATTGAATCCATCATTAATTATGTTGCATTCATCAAATTTTTCTTTCAAGGACTAACCAAGATTCTCTTCATTCTTTTTTTTCTCTTCAATCTCCTTGGTCATCCTCATCACAATAGATTGCATCTCATGCTTTAGGGCAGCATTATCTTTGGTGAGCTTTTCACATTCTTCTCTCTTTTCCTTCAAGGCTTGAATTAGGTGTTCATCTTCCACACTTTTACTTTCTTTCTGCTTGAGATGATCACAAAGATCCTTTCTCTTTTCCCTGGACTTATTGATTTTTTCTTTCAATGATTGAATGGATTTCTCAGCATTCATGAGGCTTGCTTGCAATTCCTGGACTTCAGATTTGGATTGATCAAGATCATCTAGTGCCACCAAAAGTTATTGATGAAGACTGTTGGAATCCATTGAATCACCTTCGTGGATCTTCCCCAAGCTATTAAACTTCTTCCAAGGAACTAGACTCTAATACCAATTGTTGGAATCAAGGAACATTAAGAGGGGGGTTGAATCAATGTTCTGCAAAATTTAACTTTATTAACTTGATCTTTAAACCTCTTATAGCATTGAACCAAAAGAGAGATGCAAGAACACAAGGAAATCAACCACAACACCATAACAGAAGGATTTTTACATGGAAATCCTGATAGGGGAAAAACCATGGTGGAGATTAATCCACAATATGAGTATACTCAAAATAAGTGTTTACAAATGGAATGCACATGTATTCAGGCACACTACCTAGAGCTCACTGCTCAAATACAAAAAGGATTACTACCCAAAAGAAGACTCATTGTCTTACAGTCACAGTTGGAAGACAACTAGAGTGGATGAACTATGAGATAGCATCTGCTAATGCCTAAGTATAGTTTCAGTTAAGCACATTTACAACATTATTCACACTCTGTTTGATTTTGCTCTTGAAACTCTGTCTGCTTTTTTTTTAAATCACCAATCTTCGTTCTGCTCAAATGAAACTGTGTACAATCAATCAATAAACCTTCTAAATTTCACATCATATCACAACACACATAAAAATGATATGAATAATCGATTATATATATCTGCGACTAGAGATTTCATCAACTACATGTCGGCTTTAACAAAAAATATAAAATGTGCACAAACTATAAGCTCAATCCATAAACAATTATCAATGCGCACCAACCAATGTTGGAAAAAACATAGTGAGGACCCAAAACAACATGATCAAACATGAAACACTTCAAACAATTATTCCTCGAATAGCCGCAACACACCACTCATCAAGTCGGCCTTTTTGCACTGTTAGAATGAAAATTGATAAACCGGATCTTATAACTTGCACACCAATCAATACGAGGCTCTATGATTCAAAGATAAGATATTTCATACATCAAGAGAACTTCCTTGAGATCCACAACATAAAATGATAACAAGAATTTACACATGAATCGATGTACACAACTTTGTCGGATGCCCTATTTTAGCTTTGATAGTTAACACATATCTTCAATCTGACTTCCAATACGAGCAAATACTAAGTGTGGATAGGATTATTAACTAGGGTTACTATCAATGACAACACTACATGACTTGTGTAGTGTCTCTTGCCAACAAAAATGAGGTGTGACCTTAGAGCCTTTCCCATAGTGGATTGGACTCTTTTGTGGACTCACTCACAGGAAAACCCGATCACCAACAAAAAACTGATTGGCGACCCTATGTGCATCTACATACTTCTTTTTCCTATCCTGTGTTTCTACAAAGTGCTCTCTCATGTGAGCTACCTATTGCTCCATATCCTGAAGCATTTCAGGTTCAAGCAGAACTCTATCATCAAGATGGTCCCAACTCAATGGGGTCTGACAAGGACGGCCATATAATACCTGAAAGGGAGCCATACCAATTGAGCTATGATATCTATTGTTGTATGCAAACTACACAAAATGAAAATAGTGCTCCCAATGCGACTGTTGATCCATCACATACATACAGAGAATTTCCTCAAGAACCTGGTTGACCCTCTCAATTTGTCCATCTATTTTTGGATGGTATGCAGAGTTGAAGTTCAGCTGGGTCCCTAAGGCATCCTAGAAGGATGTCCATAATGTAGAAGTGAAGACCGAATCTCTGTCAGAAATAATCCTTCACAAAATTCTATGTAGTCGAACAATGTCTTCCATGAATATTCTGGCTACCGATGAAGCAATATAGGATGATCGGATGGGAGAAAAGTGTGCCACCTTGGTCAACCTATCAACAGTGACCATGATAGCATCGTGCCAATGAGAAGTCATAGACAAACCAATAATAAATCCCACCGATATGATATCCCATTTCCAATTTGGAATAAGATGAGGCTGTAAAAGGCTTGCGGGATGCTAGTGTTCTGCCTTAACTCTTTGACATTCCAAAAATCTCGCCACAAAGTATGTGATGTACCTCTTCATGCCAGCCCATAAATATAGTGGACTAGGTCTGCATACATCTTCTTGACTCCCGAATGTGCTAAATAGGGAGCCTGATGTGCCTCAATCATGATTAGGGTACGAAGGCCCTCTGTAGAAGGTACATACGTACAACCCAAATACTACAAAATTCCATCAGATTCTAATGAATAACTAAAAAAATTTCCCTCCAAATCCCTATCTAGCTCAATTTTTTATTTCACTTCCTAATACCAGCTATTTGAGGGAAGTGCTACAAGGATCTGGCTCCTCAAGTCCACACCAATAGTTACTGTAGATATCTCATGTCTTTGCTGACTCAGCGCATCTGCCACTATGTTTTCCTTTCCCTGGATGTACTTAACCTCAAAATCATATTCACAAAGAAATTCCATCCATCTCCTCTACCTGGCATTTAGGTTTGGATGCATAAATATATACTGCAAGCTACGATGATCACTATGTAGCTCAAACCGATGCCCTAATAAAAAGTGCCTCCATCTCACAAGGGCATGAACAACAACGGCTAACTCCAAATCATGTGTGGGGTATTTCAACTCATGATCCTTGAGCTTGCGAGACTCATATGAAATCACATGACCTTCTTGCATCAAAATGACTCCTAAGCCTTCCAAGGAAGCATCTGTACACACCACGAAATCCCCAATCGGATCAGGAACTCCTAGGATATGTGCACTGGTCAACTTCTCCTTAAGGGTCTAGAAAGCTGATTGATATTGTTCTGACTAAATAAATTTCTCCCCTTTCCTCTAAAGAGAAGTTATGGGATGTGCAATCCTCTTAAAGCCCTGAACAAATAATTGATAGTAGTTCACCAAACCCATAAAACTACGAATAGCAACATTCGTGGTTGCAAGCCAATCAACGATGGTTGGGACCTTTGAAGGATCCACAATGATACCTTCACCAAAGATGACATGACCAAAGTATTTCACTTTAGTCTTAAAGAACTCACACTTCACTAGGTTAGCATACAACTGATTGTCTCTCAAGCACTGCAACACCTATCTCAAATGTTCCTCATGCTCCTTCATATTTTTCGAGTAGATCAAGATATCATCGAGGAATACAAGAAAAAATCTATCCAAGTAGGTTCTCCATTCATCAGACTCATGAAGACTGATAGTGCATTTGTCAACCCAAACGACATAATAGTGAATTCATAATGCCTATAACGAGTGCAGAGTGTAGTTTTGTGTATATCAGCTTCGGCTATCCGCAATTGATGGTAGCCCGACTTAAGATCAATTTTTGAGAATACCCTCTCCCCCTTTATCTGATCAAATAGATCATCAATTCTTAGCAAAGGGTGTTGGTTCTACATCGTCACTTTGTTTAGCTATCTATAATCAATGCAAAAAAAGAGGGAACCATCCTTCTTCTTCATGAATACCATTGGTGCTCCCCAAGGGGAAACACTAGGATGAATGAACCCTTTTGCTAATATCTCCTCTAATTACAAATGGAGCTCCTGAAGCTTGTGTGTTGTCATCTAATATGGAGCCTGAGATATAGGCTCAACTTTGGGTACAAGATCAATTCTAAATTCAATGTCACACTTTGGTGACATCCCCAAAATTTCACTTGAAAATACATTTGCAAAATCCTTAAGGAGAGGATAGTCATCCAATGACACCTCTCAACTCTTAGCCAAATCCAAGTCATTGACTTACACAACAAACAACTGACAACCCTGACGGAAACACCTCTTTAGTTGCATAGCAGAAATCATCTATAATGAGATGGCTCTCTGTATGACAACAATCTTAACTTCATTACCCGAATCATCTACACATCAAACAACCTTGTGATGACAATCTATTATAGCTCAGTGAGCACTCAGCCAATCCATACCTAAACCAACATCATAGGAACCAATAGGTATGATATAGAGGTCCACCATAGTCACAAGTGACCCAATTTTCAAACTACAACCCTAAACAAGCGATTCAACTACTACCTTTCCCCCGAAGGCCAATTCAACCTACCACTTAACACCTTGCCATGTTGCCACCAGTCTACAACGCTCTACTATTGAAGGAGAAAGAAATGAATTTGATGCACCAAAATCAAAGAGAATATAAATACTAGTGCCTTGTAACACACCAAATGTCTTAACTATGGTACCCTAATGATCAAATTGATAGTTGTCAACCACCATGAAAACTCGGTGTGATCTACTTGCATCGCCCACTATCGGCTCGGAAGCAACTGGCTTTTGACTATAACCTGTAGTGTTCCTCTATGGGAATTGTCTAGCAATATGTCCCTGTTGACCACAAGAGAAACAACCTATACCCCAGCCAAAACCTCTGCCATCAGACGATGCATTAGACTGCTAAAAACTGCCCCAACTGGATGCCGATTGTGTACTTTGTGTAGGCTGCTCAAAATGGTTACGTTGATTTTGTTGCCAATTCCAATTCTTTTTGGCCTAAGATCTGCCACTCTACTGAGATTGGGAATTATTGTGCTTAGGTTGCAACTGCTGCTACTGACCACCCTTGGAGGGCGCATGATGACTCCTAGAAGAGCCTATAGCTTAAGGTTGCCCACCTCGAGAACCTAAACTAGATGTAGGTGCACTGCCAATTTGAACACCTGCATGGCCTCCAAAAGTGATGGCCAAGTTTTCCTCCACAAGATGAGCCTTCTCAACAGCTACCTCCATTGTCTTTAGCTTGAAGACCCAAACCACTCCACTAATTTGGGCATTCAAGCTCCTGAAAAAGTGTTGTACTAGCATAGCCTCATCGCTACTGATTCCCACATACTGCTTGAGCTCATAAAACCATTGCTCGTATTTCTCTACAAACATTTCCATTTGTCTCAGCTCATGGAATTCATCTACTCGACGCTATCTCCAATGGTCTAAAAGGAAACAGGCCTTGAATCTCTCCATAAATAACTCCCAAGTCACTATGTTGATGTCTAGGTGCAATTTTTGCTCTTCTAGTCGCCACCAAGTGGATGCAAAGCCTCTGAGGTGCATGATGGTGCACCTAGCCTTAGTATTTTTGTCATAAGGATGCATAGTAAAGCATCAATCCAAATCAATTAGCCATGTTTCTACTTCCAGTCCTCCACCAGTACTATCAAATGTGGGAGGGCGTGCTCTCAACATGTCTCTCATGTGACCCACCACTACGACATCCTGCTCTATTGCTAATTCTCTTTGCCTTAGTCACCTCTCTCTTTCTCTGTCTACTCGCTACTCTTCCTCCAGCATAAGACCTAAATGGCCAAGAATCTCCTCAAGTAGTTGTCGCAACTGCCCTCCTTCCAAACCTGATTGCTCCAAATTTTGACCACCGCCTCCCAGATTGTTTTGGGAAATCTAACATTCCTCATGTTCTAAACCATGGGAGCTTGGAGGTGACGAACTCTGGTGGTTGGCTTCGCAACCACCAGCTCGGCTTCTTCCACGGCCACAACCCCTACCCTGAGGCATGTTCCTGCACAACATAGGAGGGGAACATGTGAGATCAAGAATTAAGCGCAAAGGTTAACCTAATTGGCTAAGACTACCTTGAGTACCTAGTGTTTGAAAACTTGGCTCTGATACCAAGTTTTAATGCCCTGCCACGTGAACCCCAAAGGAAAAGTAAACTAACAAAATTACAACACATTTTTTTTTTAAAGTAAAACACTAGATAAGATGAACATTAACAAACAACACAAGCTAAGCAATTATACATATACAACATATGCTACGTCCTCTAGGGTACATGTTACTACGTTACTAAATGTAAACCCATACCATAATGATGATTGTCACATCATGAGACTACATTACAAAATCATAATAAGAGTAAGATTACAATAATCATACATCCATTTTAATACATAAATGAGATACATCCATATATGAACACATGAGATAATCAAGAATATCCATACATTACATTAATCAAATTAGAATATACATGTACATTGATATTAAGAAGTTACATCATTTTCAAGATTACATGTGCACCTCAGTGATTCCTGACACATAGTGGGAATGATACATCAAATATATGAGTAATACAGAAGAGAACATGGTACAACTGAACTGTGGTGAAGCTTTGGATCAACTACCTCGGTACTAGCTCCGTGCTTCACGAACATTGTTTGGGAACCCAATGGAGGAAAAACACGTTCCACCCAACCATGTGAACTCAAAGGCCCACCCCTCGTGCTAGGAGATGACAAGAAAGACCCATGACAAAGAACAGTCAAGTAGAAAGGCAACAAGACTCACCCAAACAAAAGTAACAAGAAACATGAATAACAAAAACATCAAAATGATTACTTCCAGAGGCACACAAAGGAAAAGAACAACAAGGGACACTAAGGGAGAGTGCTATCACATGGCCCTACATGGGTTACCCAGGCTGCCTCTCACTAGACGTCGGCCCCATAGGGTGACACATGCGGGATCACTAACCTTTCGTGAGGACAAGGTAGTGACCTTTCTGACCAAGGCCTTCTCAGCCTACCCTTAGTCTACGAAAGCACTTAATGGCATGGGTGAGACATTTTAATAATCTTGTTTAGTGTGATCCTACCCAAACCCACTAGTTAATTTTATTAGGTTATCACTTGTTAAGGAAACTCTTCCCTGGGTTACCCAACCTGCCCCTTTGTGCATCGACCCCCATGAAGAGCCACTCTCCCTAGTAACACCAAAACACCAATCTAATGACATCAAGGGGTCTACCAAAACATAACAAGGAACTAAAACCATAAAACCCAAGTGCATAAATGAGGCATGAACCTTCTCACTCAAAGCCATATCACAAGGAAAGAAAATCATGATAACAGATAACACCCATAGAAGCACGAACTAGAATTGCAACCAACAAATCACAAAGATCAAAACAAAGAAATTTGACATAATCAAGTTTCACATCACCTCTGGAAGCCTATTAACAAAATACCCCTAAACTCCCATAGAGAGAGTAAATCAATGCTATGGGTTCCCACGCACTCAACACAACACCTCATCAAAAAGAAAATTAATACAAGGGAAAGACACAATCAATCCACATGAAACCGTTTAAAGAAACCAACCTCTTAATTCTCACAATCACATCCATATTGAAATCATCAAATTAAAGTAATTCTACAAATATCAATTTACACATCACGACTTAATCTTTAAATTATAAACCAAAATAAATAAATAAATATATATATATATATAAACATACATTTCTACACAACAAATATCTCTTAAACGATCAATTATATTTTAACTATATGTTCAAAATAATATCAATTAAATGATTAGAAACTATGCAATCATAATCAACCCAATAACTAATTATGTGTTTTAATACAAACAAATTTATTAATTACATGCATATACATATAAATATAAATTATATATATACATATTTATCATTGTAATTGAATATATATATATATATATATATATGTAACTTACATTTTTAATTCAAATGATATTGTCACTAACATTTTAAATATGCTTACCGGTTGTCTTTTGACAACATAAGGAAAACCATTTGAAAACAAAATAATATTAATCATCAAAGATATAAATATATGCCTATTTACATATACAAATGCCTTAAAAGGTAAAAGGCACCAAATGCAACTACCAAGCGCAGAAAAAATAAGGGAATTATAGAGCTCAACATGATAACAGAAAAGCATAGAAGAATACCCAACCGCAAGTATATAAATATCAATACAATTCAACAATGAATCCTATGCATGGCATTGGAACTATGGACTGCAACAATACTCCAGACTTAAGTCTAAAGTTTCAAACTAGCTGATCACATTTACAGTAGGTAAACATGCATACAACCTACTACATATATATACAAATACAAATAAAGATGAAGCATATGGGTCAATGGTTCAAGGGAAGGCATTGGGCACCAAACATAGACTTGTTTAATTGTAGAACTCATTGAATATAAACATTCATGACCACAATGCAGAAGTATATAACCTAGCATGCATGAAAATATCCCAAAGGAGATTTAACTTATAGGTCAAACCCCTGAAGAATGGGAAGGCAACATCAACCACATATTATTTCCTTGAATGGATTTTTTGGCTTTCAGCATGACAGACAAGTTGAGTAAATTACAAACAAGGCATCGAGAGTATACAAAACATTTGAATGCCCCCCTAGCCATAATATGTAGCGTATAAAAAAAATATATGTGCAGAACTTAAAAACTATTGCGTATTGCGTATAAGAGAGGTAAGAAATGCCAAATGCATAGGATTGAAGCTTTTTTCGCAATACTATAAAATTTACAATAGAAACTAATGATAGAAGCATTGAAACAAACTTAAATGCATGAGTATAAGTGATGCCTATGAAGTAAATGGCCAGTATGAAAATAATGAACCATATATCATATAATGTGAATGCATATTGAATTGTTGGCACAAAATGATAGTGCTGACATAAATGAAATAACAACCAAATCTTGAGTGCTACACACAAAGCTCACCTATATAAGAATAAGTCAAAGATTTATCAAGTGGCCGACTATCTAAATGGCAATCTGTAGAGCTTAATTTTAAAAAAACAAGACAATTACATGGTTTGCAAAGGAGCATATACTCTTAACATAAAACACAAAGAAATTGATATGGAGTGGACAAAGGCACGGTTGTTCACAAATTACATGCAGAACTTTACAGTACAAATGGATGCCAATACAACCAAAAGAGATGTTCAATAATGGAAATCGAACCACACATAGTCTTGAAATAAAACTGTACATTCTTTTAAATCAAAAAGTCGATACAAGGGTTTGGAAAATTCAATCCCCTAAAGAGCATAAACCATCAATACTAGTTTTTCTGTGGACTGAGGGGATTATGGCACACCAACTAGCCAAATCAAATCCCATAAATTAAATTAAAGGAAAATCAAAAGCCCCCATTTCGTTGTGGAATAGACGAGATTAAAGTATGCAACCATAACACACATGCATCAATGTCTTTCACAACAATAGTTCATCCTAAATAATCAATATTTCAACTAAACATTTCTACTTGAAATCAAACGGAGAGTAAGGATCCAAACACATCACCAACCTGGACTAAGACGCTTGAAGATGGAGATGATGTTGAGTCGATCTCTCTTTCACAAAATCCAAATCCATTCTCCAGAAGAAGTTGTTGGCAACACAAGGGCAGACAACTAAGAGGGGGGGTGAAGCAGTTGTCACATAAATTATACTTATTAAATTTATTCTCATATCTGATAAATAAACATGAAAGCATAAACCATCACCACATAAAAAACACACATAACAGCAAGATTTTTATGTGGAAACCCTGTTAGGGGAAAAACCATGGTGGAGGTTAGTCCACAAGATTATACTCTATTAAAAGTATTATAAATGGGGAATGCACATGCATTTAGGAACATTACCTAGAGCTAACTACTCAAATACAAAAGGCTTACTACCCAAAAGAAGACTCATTGTCTCACAATCACATTTTTATTACATCCAAAAAAATTTGAATTGAGAAAATAGCATCTTCTAATGGCTGATTATTGTTTCGGTTAAGCACATAAACACTTTCTTCCACCTTCAAAAGATTAGAACATTATTCATACATAGTAGACACACCATACCTTCAAATGGTATAAACAATTGATCATATATATCTGCAACTAAGGATAACATCAACTACATGTCGGCCCAAATCAATAAAAAATTTATCAATGCGAACCAAACAATGTCGGCCAAAACATAGTAAGGACCTAAAAGAACATGTCTCGAACATGAAACACCTTAAAAAATTATTCCTTGAAGATCCGCAACACACTACAATCACCCTGTCGACCATGATCATTAAAAACATGAACTCACAGAAGAAAATCACCAATCACGAGCACACCAATCAATGTGGACCAAAAAAATAGATAGAGCATGATTTAGAAACATCCACAAGCATCACAAATCACCATAGAAGCATCTGCAATAAATCAAATTACTAGAATCACATTATCTTCTTTCAGGAACACTAGCTAAAGCAACAAAACAACTGTGAGAACACAAATACTCATAACTCAATCAAATCTTCAAGCAAACCTCTGAAACTTCATGTGGATAAACTAGATATACTTGTCAACAAACCCTTTAATCCACAACCTCTTATCATCAATACACTGAGCTAGCCACCATATTGAACTTCACTGCATCACCAACAACCTACAACTTATTTTATTACAATTTTCTCAATATCCTCAACATATACAGCCTTAAAGACATTAATGTCAATAGTGTTGACATCAATGGCAACCACATATCAACAATATCCAATAGAATCCCACTTTCAAAATTTGTATTTTTCTCTTAACATGACAAAGAAAGAAAAATAATAATTTGCAGAGAGAATTCTTGTTGAATAACTCGAAACTTCCCTTCTTTTCTTTTCTTTTCCAATTTCAATTAAAGGAATTTCCTTTCGTTTTCAAAAATAAAAATCAAATGATAAATCGTTAAAACCACAAAAAAATGGCAAGTTGCCCTCTCGTTTACATTTTGAAACAATACATGCGCTTGCATGCAAAATGTTTCCGACTTTATTTTCTTTTTAATTACTTTTTGTGATTTAACATTATCTCCAATTTTCCATTTAAAACTCCAATTTAATTATTTATTTTAAACGACCTTATCCATTACATTCAAATTTAAAATAAGCATTATTTATAAATGCCAATAATGCTCCATTATTATTTTCATCATTAACAAAGTAATAATATATATATAATCGAATCATTATAACTTACAAATTAATTTAATAATTAATTAATCAACAACATACACTTAATAATCTAATAATTTAATTTAATACTTTAATTAAATCATCATAACACTTGCAAACATCAAAAACTAAAACATTTCCTGAAAGACATTTAAAACTCAACACACCAAGAACAACAACTATATCATTAAATTAAAACAATGTTAATTAAATGATTAAAATAAATGACTCAAAATGGAATGATACCAAAATGGAACAGGGTTGCAAACATACCACATCGTCAAATGGGGTGATGGACTAGGATGGGGGACTTTCTTGTCAATCTCCAGTTTCCACATCATACCCATTGGGCTTATAGAGCATGCTCAAAGCTGACAGTGAAAGTGGAGTCAATGCCCAGTACCTACATCCTGCATCAAACCAAACATCAAGCAACATATATATCCAATCACAAACACACCATGAGAGAGAGTCACAACGTAGCAGGGCACTTGTGAACGAGCGATGCTACAACGTCCTCTTACCAAGACCCCAACTAGTAAACACATCATCATAAATATCATAAAGTAATTAATAATCCATTGCTTAACAACATAGGACTACATCTAGATGGTAACCATAACCAGTTAAATCCAAACACCATGTATCATCATATCATCTATGTGAGAAAAGAGAGTATCATAGTCATCGAAGCAAACTAAATTGTCAACCAACCAAAACAAGATGGTGAAAAACCACCATCACAGTCTCAAAGTACGCAACATAACATGAAAAAGTATTAGAACAGTAACAACAACACGAGAGGCATTGCACACACATCAAAGTAGAGATCTCTTGTATTACAGTAAAACATAAATTACATACAAGTATAGAGCTATGCTCTTTCAGGTGCTTTTCTAGAATAAAATTGGCAACATTACATTCACTCTAATCTTCACTTATACCCACTTCCAATTACCAATCCAATACACTACGACATTCAATACAAAATTCTCAAGCATTACCAAAAAATTGACATTCCAACTTCCATACCAAACAAACAGTCACAAAAAAACTTAACTGTCACCTCGATGAAGTCCTATCAGAATGTTGAGGGGACATGAAACCATATCTCTCTGAATTCTCACTGTCACATTGATACGCCTATCATTCCATCAGAGTGTCAAAGAGACACTGTAGAAACTCCTTCCAATATGGCGAAGTCTCATTGGCATCCACCTATCTCTTTGATGAAGCAATCTTGCCTTCCATCAAGATATTGAAGGGACAAGTGTTAAGGTCCCGCCAATATCATATTGTCTCCTCGATACAGCTCCATTGGAATATCGAAGGGACCACATTTTAGGTCCCACCAGTATCCACATGTCTCCTCACAAATTACCTTCCTGTCATTCATTAGAATGTTGAAGGGACTGCAAAATAGCTCCCTCTGACATTGACCTGTCCCTCTGACGTCCCTTCTTGCAATCCATCAAGATATCGAAGGGACTGCAGAACATCTCCCTCTAAGTCCCACAGACATGTGCTTGTCAACCTGATGAACCAAAAACTTGAAGCCCAAAGCGCTTATCAGGATGTCGAAGAGAGTAACAACTTATTCCCATCGAAATTCACCTATCAACCCGATAAACCAGAAGTTGATGCCTTTTACACCAGTAAGTTTGAGGCAGCTTTTTCTCAACATTCTCCCACTTGATGAAGAACTTACTAGCTCCTTCCAACGCTTGAAGTCACTGAATATTTTAGGCCCCAAAGCCCATTGAACTGGTGCAGCATTTGAACTTATCCATACTCGCAAGCTTCATCAATGCATCAACAACATTTGCCAGAGTATCAACTTTTTCTAGACTAACCTTTCCATCCTCCACCATATCATGAACAAAGTGGTACTGCACATCAATATGTTTTGTCCTAGCATGGAAGGTTGGATTTTTTTCCAAAGAAATGGCACTCTAATAGTCACAGCAAATAACACTATGCCCTGCATCAAAACCAACATTAGAGCACAATTTCTAAGCAAAATGGATTCCTTGCAAGCATGAGTTGTTGTCATGTACTCAACCTCAGTAGTGGATAAAACAACTACATCCTATTGCTTGCTCATCCAACTAACTGTACCACCAAACAATATGAATACATATCCACTAGTGGATCTTCTGCTATCAATGTCCCCTGCCCAATCAGAATCCACATATCCATGAATGCTAACTGAACTCTGAGATCTAGTAGAGTAACCATGATAACATAAGGCATGCCCAGAAGTACCCTTCAAATACTTAAAAACTCTCTTCACATCACCCCAATGTGGCCTTCCTGGATTAGCCATAAACCGACTAAGCACTCCCATTGCTTGGGCAATGTTTGGCCTAGTATAGACTATTACATACATTAAACTGCCAATTGCACTTACATAAGGCACCTTGGTCATGTCATCTATCTTAGTAGGATATTTTGGACAATCTTGAATAGAAATTTTCATTCCCTGCAACACTAGAACAACTAACTACTTGCAATCCACCATATTAAACCTCTTTAGGACAAAATTTATATACTTGCTCTGGTTGAGCCAATTTTTTCTATTTCCCCTATCCCTTTTGATTTTCATTCCCAGAATATGCCTAGCTAAGCCTAGATCTTTCATCTCAAACTATGTTAAAAATTGAGACTTCAATTCAGAAATCATACCCTTACCATTCCCAATGAAAAACACATCCCAAAAACACAATGACTAGACTTTGATCTCACAAATCTCAAAGACAACACATAGGTATCAAACTTTTGGTACCACACTCTAGGCGGCTGCTTAATACCATATAGAGATTTCTTTAATTTGCAAACCAAGTTTTCCTTACCTTTTTCAATGAAGTGCTCTGGTTGGGACATGCAAATCTCTTCCTTCAAATCACCATGAAGAAACATTTTCTTCACATCCATCTGCTTGATTTCTAAGTCTATGCAGCTACAAGTGACAAAAAAAAATTGATAGATGTCATCTTAGCTACATGAGAAAATATTTCTCCATAATCAATTCCCTCCACCTAGGAATATGCTTTGCAACCAACCTTTCTTTATTCTTCTCAACACTACCATCAAGACCGATCTTTTTCTTGAACACCCATTTACATCCAACAAGATTTTTCCCTTTAGGAAAAGGTATCCAATCCCAGATTTCATTCTTCTTCAAAGATGCCATTTCTTCATTCATGGATCCCAACCAAGAATCTAGATTAGACATACCCATAGCCTCTCTAACACTCCTAGGCTCATCAATGTTAGCAATCAAAGCATATGCACAACTAGAATCTAACATAGAATATCCAAACATTTTAGGTTGCCACTTAGCACACGTAGACCTCCTCACAAGTTGAGACTAAGGTTCTTCATCTTGTTCAGAAATTTCAAAGCTACTTGATCTCTCCTCATTAATAGGTCCACTAGTACTACGTAGTTCATCTTTATTGGGTGTAAGAGGAACTTCAACTATCTCCTTTCTTTCTTCTTTCATCTCTGGTTGTAGATCAATTGTGGAAGGTTTCAACTCACAGAAGATCACACTTCTGCTATACAACATCTTCTCTGTAACTAGGTTCAAAAGCTTGTTCCCTTTCACACCAATTCCATAAATGATCAAGATTACAATCATCAAGCCCTTCAACTAGGCTTTTATTTTTCAAGGCTTTTAAGCATTTTTCATCAATGTGGTTGAGCCTCTGATGCCAAAAAAAAAATTCCTTACTATCCGGAGCTTCATCTCCAAAGAGTTTTCTCCCTCACGAACAACACCTCCTTTCTCTACATGATCAAATTTACTTGAATTTGCAAAAGCACTATTACACTGTACTACACATGCATCCAACTTATACAGAGTGCCAATTCGTGCACCCTTAGCCAACACTATAGAGCATCTAGTCATTCTAAAAGTACCATTTGAGAAAGAGACTTGAACACTAGCATAATTAAGCTTACTTATAGAAAGTAAATTTTGAGCCAAACATGGTATATGCATCACATCATCGATTCCCTTCACTCTTCCATCAGGAAACCAAATCTTGAATCTTCCATGACCAATAATTTCCAGGTGAGAATCATCACCCAGATACACCTTTCTGCTAGCATACTTTTCATACTTTGAGAACCAATCTCTATGAGAGGTCATGTGAAAGGACACACCTCAGTCAATCAGCTAAACATATTCTGATGCTTGAATCACCAAGGCTTCTATGAAGGCATCTGCATTGCTCTGAGAAGATTCATTTTTAGAAGAACTGTTTTCTTTTTCTTCTTCTTCTCCTCTTTACAATCTTTCCGGATGTGTCTAGTCTACCCATGGTTCCAACATTTCACCTTGGAGTTTTTACTAGGATACTTTGATCTCCCCTCTGACTTGGATTTAGACTTCTTGTCTTTCTTCTTGTCTTTCTCCTTTGATTTTCCTCAAATAATAAGGGCCTCCTTGGCCATCTTAGATGATTTCTTTCACATTTCTTTTGACAGCAATGAAGCAACCACATCTTCCATCTTGAAAGTGGTTGTTGTACTCTCAATAGCCATTACCAGGTGATCCCATGTGTCAAGCAAAGAACATAATAGGAGCATGCAACGAGCCACGTCATCAATTTTCACACCAATAGACCCCAACTGAGCAACGATCATGTTAAACGCATTCAAATGATCTACAATAGGTGCTCCTTCCTCCATTTTCAAAGAATACAACTTCTTCCTCAGAAATAACCTATTTACTAGAGATTTCCTCTGATAAATCTCACCAAGCTTCTTCCTCTGATAAATCTCAACATAGGATTTATGTGGGAAAACCCTCTTAGGAAAAACCCACACACCAAAGCAAAGATCTCTTGTATTATAGTAAAATATAAATTACATACAAGTACAAAGCTATGCTCTTTCAAGTGCTTTTCTAGAATGAAATCGACAACATTACATTCACTCTGATCTTCACTTACCCACTTCCAATTACCAATCCAATGCACTAAGACATTCAATACAAACTTCTCAAGCATTACCAGAAAATCAACGTTCCAACTTCCATACTAGACAAACAGTCACAAACTTAACCGTCACCTCAATGAAGTACTATTGGAATGTCAAGGGGACATGAAACCATGTCTCTCTGAATTCTCGCTGTCACACTGATATGCCTATTGTTCCATCGGAGTGTTGAAGAGACACTGTATCCACTCCTTCCAATATTGCAAAGTCTCGCTGACATCCACTTGTCTCTTCGATGAAGCGATCCCACCTTCCATTGGGATATCAAAGGGACAAGCCTTAAGGTCCCACCAATATCGTATTGTCTCCTCAATACATTTCCATCAGAATACTGAAGGGAGCACATTTTAGGTCCCATCGATATCCACCTGTCTCCTCGAACATTCCCTTCCCATCATTCATCAAAATGTCAAAGGGACTGCAAAACAGCTCCCTTTGACATTGATCTGTTCCTCTAATGTCCCTTCTTGCAATCCATCAAAATGACGAGGGACCACAGAACAACTCCCTCTGACATTGTAATGTCTCTTCAATGAAGCAAAAACCCAAAGCCTAAAGCGCTTATCAAGATGTCGAGGAGAAAATCCACTAAGTCTCGCTAACATGTGCCTGTCAACCCGATGAACCAAAAAACCTAAAGCCCAAAGTGCTTATTGGCATGTCAAAGAGACTAGCAACTTAGTCCCATTGAAATTCACCTGTCAACTCGATAAACCAGAAGTTGATAACTTTTACACCAATAAGTTTAAGGCACCTTTTTCTCAACATTTTTATGAGCCTAACTTGAAAAGTAATTTTTCTGGCTAATCTCTCAATGGGGCAGCCCAATGTCTTATCATCCTTCCGCTGACCTCTGGGCCATAGTGGGAAATATTAAAAAAATTCAATCTTGATTGGAACATCGAATTCTTTGAAACAATGCATCAGGTACATTATGTCAAAGAGGAGCAAAATGTAGAAATGTAAAAATGGATTAACACATATCACACATCCTAAAATGACATTTTTCCATTATTGGCATTATTTAACATAATTTTCCATCATTAACCATATTTTCCTCTATTAATTGAATAATCTTGAATTGTTTAATTAATTCATTATGTCATCACTTAATTTAACCTTATTCCTCCTAATTAATTAAATAAACATTATTTATTTAATTATGTCACTAACATACCTAATTCATCTAAGTTAATTAAATTTTTATCATTAATTATTTAATTAAGCTACTTTCCTTTCTCCAAATTTGAATAATTAAATCAATTATTCAATCACTCAACATGGTCAATTAATAAACATACCTTTATTTATTAAATTCAAATGCATCTTGCACATTCCTCTCAAACATTAATTAATTATTAAATTAATTAAGACATCTTCACATATTTTGATTGAATAAATCATGCCCACTGATTTCTCAATCTAATTTCCCAATCCCACTTATTACTCCAATCTCACTAATCACTCAATCTAATTTCTTCAATCCCACTAATCATTCAATCTAATACCACTGATTAACCAATCAATTCCCTTGACTGGATTAATCAAGCCAGTTAACTAATCAATCTATTTCCTCTTAGCAGTCCTCCACCATTGATCCTAATCTTTCATTGTTGAATCCTAATCGTTCATCTGAAAATCATAAATCTATAAAAACAACCCTCATCCCTCTCATAATAAATTTGGAGAATTTTTGGAAAGGTCATGTCAGTATGATTCTTGAGAAATTTTAGCAAACACTTTTATATTCTAGGTCATCATCATCATTATCAAGCTTTTGTAAATCATGGAGGCTTTGTGTTGAAAAGAAATCCAACATAACAAGATCAACACAAATACACTCTGACATGGGATGGTAAGATTATCTAGTTTGAATTCATTTTTGTTTCGATTTGATTGTGTTGACCTTGTTTATTGAATTCATAGCTATGACAATTACATTTCATGAGTAGGTTGGGTTTTATCCTTTTATTTTGATTTCCTTTGATTGATTTCATTGATACTAATCCTGATCCATATTTTCCCCCTTACAATTTGTAACTTGAAAGGTGAGTCAAATTTCCCTTGAACAAACCTAAAATGAACTTAGAGATGAAATGCAATGATTCAAATAGCCTAGTGATGCAAACTACTATTCTGATGCAAATACAACAAATAGGGAAAGTCACAAACAATTTCAAAGTGCAGAAACGGATAGAGCAAGACACAATATGAGCCTGATTTTTGGAGGAATAAGTTTCCCAGGTTGCCAGTATCCTTGATGACCAATTTTAGATATGTTTGCATAGTCCTTAGGAGCCAAGTCAGAGCTTTCATTTCCCACTTGTCACATAGTCAGATCTTTGTCAAATATTTCTATAATTGAGTTTTTGTGAGTTATCAAGGTGTAGGGTTTAATTGCAAGAATGAATAATTGATTTTCAAACTTCTTCCAATCCTCTTCAAATATGAAACCTGCACATTCAAAGAGAGAAGAAGGGTTTTTCCATTTAGTGGCTTTCCTTAGTAAAACCTCGTGTTAGTGTTTTGACTTCCACAATGGTAATGTCAATAATAGAAAACTTATCCTTTTGAAGGATAGGTTAAATGATAAAAAGGAATGATGAATCAACAATGGATTGCAACTCACCACCCACTAATGACTTCCTTGAATGACTGAAGTCATGCACATCTCCTAAAGTCTTGAATCTTTCTTGCTTGAATTATTTGAAAACCTACAAAGTTTAGATCTCACAAACATTATGATGACATTAACATGAACAGACTCACACACACTTTGACATGATGCTTGGATATTTAATTTTTATAATAAATATCTAAAAAAATTCTCTTGACTTTCTTGATATTTGTTGGATCATAATAATTTTTCCAATTATTTCTACTTTTTAAATGATGAAATGATTAGGTATTTATATATATAATTATTCTAATTTTTAAAAATTTAAATCCCAACAACCAAATTTGGACATTTGAAATTCAAGTAATAAAATTTCGACACCGATATATTAAATTTTGGAGGAAAAATAGGGGGACAAAGTCACCTAGGATGACTTAGTCCTAGCCCTATTCGTAAGATACAAAGTGTTGGGAGCAAAGTATTAAGTGAAATTCCACCTCTAACATATGTAAATTTGGTGCCCAATTAAGAGGACAAGGGCACTTAGGGCACCCTTGTTCAAACCCACTTTTTAGGATTTGAAAAGCCAGGGGCAAAATATTGAATGTATGTATTGGTTTTCTACTTGTAATTTGTGAGTAAATGTTTAAATGGGCCACATAATGCATAATTTTGGAAATGAGGCATACAATTAGGTCCATGCACTTAGGGGGAGAAAAACATAGTTTAAAATTGTCATGGGTGACAATTTATGATGCTACAAATATGAAGTTGTCTTTTCTCTATGAATATCACAATATTTACAAAATCTATCAAAATCATTAGAGAAAAATTCACCAGCATTATCAGTCTTCAAAAAATTTATTTTCTTTCTATTCTGCAACTCAACCATTGCTTTAAATTATTTAAATCAACTGAAAACTTTAAATTTACTCTTTAGCAAGTATACCCATGTCCTTATACTATAATCATCAATAAATGAAACATAATATATAGATTTTACAATTGAAGGAACATCTACAAGACCAAACACATCATAATAAATAAGATCCAATACACCACAAGGTTTATGAGAAATTGTGTAAAAATAAATGTGGTTTTGTTTTACATAAATGCAATGATCACAAAAATAAAATATAAGAATCTTACAATCAGACAAACCTTCAATAAGGTATTTATTTTTCAAGGTCCTTAGACCCTTTTCTCCAATCTAGCAAAGTCATTGGTGTCATAACATAGTTTTCTCTATAAATAACTTTTATTTAGAAGAAAGAGCACCCTCAGGTACCTAGAAGCCATGACCATCTATTGAAGATGAAACCCTCACCTCTTCCAACGAAGTAGCCACAAACTTGCTTATTATAGAAGTACTATTTGCATGCAATAGTGTATGCATCAAGCTTATACAATCCACCATATTTGACACATCTAGCAATCATCATAGCACCTCTAACCATCTTGTATCTTTCATCAGAAAAATACTACTTGCACACCTACATCTATTAGTTTTCTCATAGATAACAAATTTTGTGCTAATCTAGGGATATGCAACACACCATTAATCCTTGCTATTCTACCATTAGGAAACCTAATTCTAAGTTTACAAGGGGAAACAATATTTGAACAAGAATCATCACCCAAGTACACCTTACCTCCATCAAATTCTTCATATTTAGAAAACCAGTCTCTATTAGAGGTCATATGGAAAGATGCACCTGAAATAATTAACCAAGCATCATTAACTACACGAGTTACCAAAGTTGAAATGAATGCATCACCATATTCCTTCTCGGACTTAGAATCAAAATCAAATCTCTTTTTTTCTTCTTCTTTTCTTCCTTACAGTCCTTACAAATATTTCCTAGCTACTACAGTTCCAACAAATAAGTTTGGACATTCCAAGATATTTGAATCTCCCCTTGGACTTGGATTTATCACGCTTCTGATTCTTCTTTCATTTTTCCTTAGGTCTTCCATAAACATTTAAGGCCTCCTTGGCACTGATGGATACCTTCCTCCTCATCTCTTCAAAAAGAAAATATCCCACCAAAACTTTAGTCTTCAAGATAATAAAAGTACTCCCAATAGCCATAACAAGAGAATCACATGAATCAAGCAAAGAATAAAGCAAGATCTTATATTTATCCTCAACCATTTTGACACCAAATAATTCCAATTGAATCACCAACATATTTAATGCTTCCAAGTGGTCTATATTTTTTCCACCCACTTCTATTCTCAAGGAATATAATTTCCTCCTCAAGAAAATATTGTTCATTAAAGATTTGGCTTGATACATCTCACCAAGTTTCTTCCATAGTTTCTATGCAGTGGTCTCTTCATGGATATTGATTAAAATAGAGTCTACCAAGCACAGTTTGATTAGACCCTTAGCTTTATGGTCCATAACATCATATTGAGTAGCCAAAGTAGGATCTATAGGCCTTAAATAACTCTCATCAACAACATCCCATAGATCTCGATCTATCAATAGATCCTCCATCTTCAGCTTCAACATTTCAAAACTATTTCAAAAAAATTATCCACCTCTATTCTCCCTAATGAATTTGCTATCTGAACATTCTTGCAAAAAGATCACAAAGTATCTTTTGCACAACCACCCACTCAAATATAGATTAGTTCAGAAAACCGAAAAAACTCATAACTAAAACCAAAGGTGACTAGGCTTTGATACCACTTGTAAGGAAGCTAAGGTAGCAAAAAAAAATCCTACACTAATTTTGAGAGGAGGATGATGCAAATTTTTTATAAATATTTACAATAATTACAAAAAATTAAATATAAATAAACATAAATATCATGCATGCCACAACATAGTGATTTATGTGGGGAAAACCCTTTTGGGAGAAAACCCCACACTCTAAAATCTAGCCAATATATTATTCAAAAAACATGAAATTACAATGTACTTGTAGAGAAATCTTCTAATAGGAGTATCATCAACTAGAGATATAGAGACAACATGATCACCATTATACTCTCAAACTACATCACAATACATAGATGTATAATACAACATCCTCATAAAATAGGGTAGCCTTCTAGGGAAAGACAAGCCAACAAAATATCTACCGTCATATCTGAGACCTAATGATGAATGGTCTGGATTTACAATAATAAATATACATAAAATGTGATTTTCACCCCCTACACCCCTCACACTCACGTATCAACAATAAACCTTATGTAATTACAATATTGTGACATATTTTCCCAATATTAAGGGCATCATCCTTTATCTTTCTCTTCTTCTTCTTTGAGGTCACATCTCATTAGAAATTTTATACTTTGGGTTTTAGGATGATTCTAGAGTCACGTGATTAGATTTACCTACAACAACACTAAACACTATTGACTCCTCACCAACATCTTGTGAATCACACTCCATGAGGTGTCACTAAACTCCACAACCCTAGATTTAAACTATCATTATTCAAAGACACTTTATCACCTAGGAGTTTCTAAATAATAGTCTTCACTTTCATGTAATTCATAATTTAAAGCATTAGACATTGTTGAATATGAGTCATGTTGGTTTCCTTTCTACTTTCCATTATTGGGTTTTCAAAAGATTCCATAAGAAATAAAGGGAAGAAGGCTAATAATTTATTTATGAAAAGGTTTCATTGCCCATCCTATCTTTAAAAACTTTCCTTTCTTTAGTTGATAACCTTGTAATATGGGAAAATACATCCTCCTTGAGAGAGCATTCCCAACCAACAATTTTTTTCTATTTTTTTGTCCTCTAGGAAAGGCCTACATAAAAATGGGATCATGAAAATTTAACCTTTCTAGGTGAGGGGTTTAATGTCCCTCATTTAAAATATTCCATACTTGGGGCATCATATGGACCCCCAATCACAATTAGAGGTCTCTAACCTTATTTTCTCTCCACACATCATCCTTCTTCCCACACTAGTGTAACAATTCCTTACACCAAAATATGTTACCCTATTCATATACAATGACTAATACTTCTTAGATTCATTGAAGAGGCTAGAAAACATCGTTAAACACTTTTTTTCAATATCATCAAAGATGCAAGAAGAAATAAATAAATGATGACTTGCATTCCCCTCTCTTACTCATTATTATGCATCAAGTGTCTTACCTAATCTACTTATTTGTTGCTCCTATACTTGCACTTGTTCTCATGCACAAGCTATCTACTATGATTTAGTCTCTTTTGTATTTGTATATTAGCTATAGTTGTGGAGTCATCCATTCAATCATGGACTTATCCCATCCAAATTAAAAAAATAATTCAAAATTTAACCAACTTTCCATTTTTATCATTTCTAGTTAGAGCTAACTAAATATAAATTGCATAATTCAAGCACATAATTCAAATATCATTCACATCTCCACACTTCAATTGGTGCTCTAAAAGGAATGTATCTTAAAATAATCGATCTACAAACATTTTTATGAATAAAGATTATTGTTTTTGATATTGTTCAAATTCGATGGATTGATCTAAGTTATAATTAGTGGTAGTGCTCGTGGTGGATTTTCCTTGAGGTGAATTTGTCATGGCAGTGAATCTTCCCACAGTGAATTTTTCAATAGTGAATTGCTGGCGGTGAATTTTCCTAGAGCCATATATACATGCGCATATATATATATATATAATTTACTTTTAGTGACATGATCATATTCTTAAAATAAATATATGTAGATTTTTTTCATATATTTTGATCTATTTATCTAAATCTTAAAAAATAAAATCAAGTATATTTGCTAATGTTATTTGGCATGCATTCTTGGTGATGAGACTTATATGTTGTATCAACTTCAAAATATAAAAAAAAAGTTTAATTATGTGTATGCATATATGCATGTATGTAATGCCCATATTTTAAACTAGGGAAAAATTGCTACTAATTTTTTTTTTAAAATATAACATTATTACAAAATGCTAACCTTAATACACATACAAGTACATAGTTCATGAATTGCACATTTAGGTGATGTTTCTGGTACAACCTCATCTTTGTCGTAACGCTCGAGAGTAGGGTAAGTAAAAGAAAACGGTTCTCGCTGGACTCCAAATGTAAGGCCCACTAGACTCTTAGCTACCAACTCAAAGGTTGATGTTCACTCTCGCATGAAATATAATATCCTTGGAAGACTACCTCGGCATGGGTTCTTTGTAAAACAACAAAAAAATTAAAAATAAATATCATCCTCTTGATTTACTATTAGTACTAAGGATCAATTGATGGGACACTATTTAACTTGATGGCCCCACCCCTTTTTAGCCATCCTGATGATATTGTTGGGATCCACATAGAACAATCTCACCACAAAATTTTAATATGCGAAAAATTGAAATATTTATAATCTCCACGATAATTATTAATCTCCCATTGTAGTTTGTTTTATGATTATCCTCAATATATTTAACTATTATTAGTTTAATTAATATAAACAAATAAATCTATAATTAATAGATATATATATATTTTCTAAAGAATGAATTTAAAAAAGTATAAGTTCAAAGAATAAATTCATTTTAGATTTCTTTTAATATTTACATATTATTTATTACCTTTAAAAGGGAAGAAGAAAACGAATAGAAAGAGGTTTATCTATCTCTTTTAAAGAGTTTCTAATAAATGCTAATCTTTACCTTTGTTTAAAATCTTATTTAATTTAATAGATTCTCTTTAAGAGAATATGGGGACATATTCCCTTCACCCTTAAGGAAGGAGAATTATATGCAAGGTATTACCACAATGGATTTATTTAAAGAAAACTTAAGAATGGATTCTCATGAGGGCACGACATGAACATATAGAAATGGAACGATGTGAACATATGGAAAACCTACCGCTGAATGATGTTTTACATAGTATTCTCATTGAGGCTGCATTGCCTAGCGTTACAATTTACTTCATTTCATCTTCACACCACTATTAATTGCGCCACACAGATTCACATACACGTTATGCTTACCTATGCCTTTGTGGATAATCTTGCTTCCACAGACACACCAATTATTAACAAAACAAGTCTTTCACTTTTCTTAAAACCGTTCTTCCTCCTACAACCCACTAAGATCACATAGCAACTAGAATTTACTAACACGCAATCTTGGAAAGGGTCGTTAATTAATTTCAAATCGGTTCCAGCTGAAAAACACTGGTGCACAAGAGTCATTGCAATTCATGAGGAGATAAGGTGGCAGGGAGTTAATGATAGAGGGAGACGTTGGAAAGAGGCTTTCTCTGTTATTGGTCTCCACGCTGCTAAAAAACAGACCAGGTACTGCCTTCCATACCAGCCCAAAGCCTGTGTATGTTCCCAATTCGGGTATCATCCATTTGTACGATCTAGGAGTTTATATTTTTCTAGACTTTTAACCCTTGTTATGATTTTCATGCAGACTTTTATTTCTTTTGAAACATCTAATCACAGTTGCTTTGCTTTCCTAAATGTTTGGAATCTACACTAATTTTGAATCTTCTTGGGCGTTATACCTCTGACACGCCCTCCCGTCCCCAGGTGACTGTACGAATGCCAACCCTTGCATGGAGGGCATATACATCTCCTACACTACAGGCCAACTATCAGTGAACCCTAGCATGAGATAACGTCATCGTATAATTCTCTCTCACTGTTATCCATCGCTATTATAAATACGTCGAAAGAACCTCTCTCTAGACTGGTTATTTTCCTCATAGAAAAAGGGGCGGCTGATATATCTATCAGGGCAGTAATCAATCTTCCATTTACATAAGAAGGAGATACTATTCTAATGATTTCACCATCCTTGAGGAGTCATGGATATCGATGAACTTCTTCCAGACACAAGATATTGCCCCAGTCTACTTGTATGTTTCTAGAGCTTCGAGTGAAGGAGGATATTATTATAACAGAGTATGGGCAATTGAATTTCCTGTTAGGTTTGATAATCTAGGGCAGAGAGGTCGGCCAACCATAGGTATCCACTGCACACAAAATAGTCTACTAAATTTTATTGCCTAATTCTACGCTGCCAACATGAAACGCTGGCCATGCAGTACGAAGCGCCTAAGTTAACTACCTACGCAAACATAGGATCATGAAAGAAGAAAAATAAATAAATGACTGCTTGACATGATCGGTCGAGGGGTCACACATATCTATTTTCCAACTGCCGTGAAAGGACAGAGTCAACTTAGCCTTACGGGTAAGATCGATATCTTCATATCTTGAGAACAAAAGCAAGAATGGGGTGCACTTTTAGTCACCTATATAGATAATTATAAAGGTTCAAAATATTATTAGCTAATAAAACTGGCACCTGAACCATGTATCCCCAATTTGATACCTTGCATTCTATTTATGCTTCAGGTCCGCAAGCTAAATTTTGTGAGTGCTAACAGTGCATCGCTCATTCCCTAGCCAGGCACTAAGTAGAGAAGTTATGAAGATATGGTGCTTCCTGAACATTAGTATGGATCGATGTGGTAAAAAAAAAATGCAAGTTTGAACAGGGAGATGCAATTGAGAGGCTACTAAATGTATGATAGGATGGGAAGGAATGCTTTAATCAGAACCACCCTCAAGTGAGCAAGGAGAATTGACACTCACAGAAGATGGTTTCCCCTCACAGAAGTTCTTACAATGGCTCGCCTAAATCTACAACTCTTAGCTTGATCTCATAGTTTAAAGATGGGGTTTCCACGTGCAGTTGCCTGTCACAGCCTATTTTGTTTTGTTTTGTTTTGTTTTTTTTTTTTTTTTTTATACATATATAACCTTCTTTTCATATTTATGGCAGGTTTGATATCATTTTGCTCTATAACCTAATCACTTCTGCTATTCTACAAGACCATCAGAGGAGGTCATTGTAGCCTTACATAATGCTCATTCAAGGATCTACACCTATATTCATTTCATGGCTCCAGAAATATATGATTATTTATTTTCTTTTATTTTATAATGCACGTAATTTGTCTCTATAGAAATCTGGAAGTATAACTGCATTGCTCATTTTATTATTGTCAGCATAAGTATGAATCACAATAATATTTAAATACACAGCATGGTCTTTAACTGATTTAATCATTTAATTTTTACAAGTATAACCATTCTCATGTTACCATTTTGTTCCATATCAATAATATACAACGGTTAATCCTTCAGAATCCCCTACGCTTCTCATAAGTGTTTTGTTTTGTTTTTTTTTTGTTTTTTTTGTTTTATTTAAGGTTATTCAGATATCACCCTAATGCCAAATAACTACAGCAGTACTATACTTATTTCCCTTTTTAATATATATTGTAATTTTAAAACGTAAACAGGTACACCAATTTCAAATAAGATGCATACTGTTAACTAGGTCACTTGTGGATTTCTTTGTAAAATAGAAACACACGTTTCATTTTCCTACTGAACTAATATCAAATAGAGTATTAATTTATTAGACTTTCAAAGCAATATGTATACTATGTCCTTCAAAGAAATAATATAAATATACATTAACTCATTCGAATACAATGAATGACATAAAACTAAGCCAATCTTGCTCATCTCCATATTTCCTTATCTAAACCTCTTTACAACTTTACACATAATGGAGCGAGTAACAACACAATGCATTAGAGCTTTCTCTTTTCATGTCAACATTTAAGAAAATATTACATTCATCTCTTTAAAATTACTACAACATTTGAAAGAAAAATAGACTCACATACCCCTACACAAGGTCTTGCTCTCCACCCTACCATAATGGCGTCATGGAGCCTCATGGGCTCTAGCCATACCCCCAAGCAAGGATTTTATTAACCCCAAAATGATATATGGAGTCTTCTCAATATTTTACAAAGATTTAAAGATAACATAACATCTAAGCTCTCCACTCACCATACTCAATGAACATTCCTGCAAACATACTATCTTCTTACAACAATTAATTCAATGAGAAGTGGGGAGAAGGGAAAACTTATCTCTTTTCATGAGATATTGAACTCTTCTACCCTTCTTGCCTCTCCAACCAAGCCCTCTTGATCACCCTCCTTTTCTTCTTCCTATTCTTTCTTCTTTTCCCAACTAGAGTTCTCCATAAGGAGAAGTGGGCAATGCCCAAATCTTCCATCTTCTTGAGATATATAGGGATCTTCCAAACCCACACTCTTTCCCACTAGTTCTCTCACATGTGTGAGTCTTGTGCCAATTCCAAGAACTGTTTGAGGAGTAGAAGGTTGAGAGTGACAAGTCACTCTTCCCAAGCCCCAACACTTTTTGAGTTCGCCACATTCATGAATGTGGACTTTTAAGGGGTCTTTTCACACTCCAAGGACAAGTTCACATGTCAAAAAGGTTCCAAACCCATAGGTATAGGTCCTAGGGGTCTATTCTTGTTCAAAAACCAAGGAAATTGACTCAATAATCCCTTTTTAAAACCCACAAAAGAATCCATACGAGTTTTGATCTTGACCAAGGGTTCCAACCCCAACCAAACTCTCATCACATGACCTACAATTGGATTCTACTCAACATGATCACCCAATCAATAATCAAACCTCAAACCCTTCCAAGTCAAATAGGGCTACACTTAGAACTTCCCAAGATGTATCTGATACGATTTTGATATTTATCCAACCTCCTATTTGCATATTTGATTCCTTTAACGTTAATCCCACATTGACTCACTTAATTTCCTGCACAACATAATTAAGCACAGTTAGATATAATAATAACCACATTAATTGCAAACCAAATCTTTGTAACTTTATTCACAAACCATTTACATAGCTAATTACTCTTTCAATGCAATACGACACAACAATTATCTTATTTCAAATTCATCTTATACATTTGAATCTCATACCATAATTCGCATGCCCATACATCTTCATTAAGTAAAATAACAATGATATAACATAAAGTAAAAATAAACTATAAGGTCATTGTTAGACAGTCGCCTTCATATCATTCGTAATATATCTAACCATCTATTTAGGAGAAATATATAACAATTTAAGGTTGTATTAGTCACTTGAAATGAGAGGCCTTACATCTCCCTCCCCTTAGCTTAGACTTCCTCCTGGAAGTCATTAAGGTTTGAAAACATAATCTCAATATGACAACACACATAAACCTATCAAGCATACTAATTACTTTTACTTTCTTGATGGAGGAATCAAAACATTTATCTATAAGCACACATTAGAGACAAATCTCTTCCATGAATTAAATATTTAAATACTTAGAACAAAATTTCTCATAATGGAACGTTTATTTGATATACGATTAATTTAACAAATGCTAACAACAATCCTTGTAGCTCAAATTTATTAACAATGTAATCAACTTCAATTAAATTACACAAAAATATATCTAAATGAATTCATATCCTTTTATACACCTCCAAAATTTCTTTGCATCATAATATATACATCACTCATGATGTTAGAAAATGTTTTGTTTCATTGACCAATCATGTCTCAGAATTATTAGCTTCACATTTTGTCTAAATATATGCTTAAGAGAACATTTTACCTTGTAATTATGGCACTCATACCATGTCTCAAATAATATTAACTTTGCATCACATGTTACTATTTTTCTCACATAGCTCACAGGTATGCCACATCACATTTATTTGTAATTTCACATGTACACACAACAATAGCAAGGATGCTCTTCCCAATTGGGTGCGCTTGCCCTCATATAAAGGGTGCTCTTCCCAATGGGTGCGCCTGTCCTCATACAGTCACATAATTTACAACACAAGGCTCACATAATGGGGTTTACAAGGATGGATATTCTTGGATACCACTCGAGGCCCTTCTCTAAGGACTCCTCCATATAGATAAGAATAATCATAGAATGAGGGAAGAATGGATTAATGACCGTCCCATACCGGTCCCATTCACAACCCCTTTCAAAATAATTCCCCAACACATCTACTCCCCTATACGACCTGCCAGGGAACCCCCCGGGATATGGCAGTTTACAAATTCCACATTACACCACACATGCCAGCAAATTTGCAACCAAGGAGAAAGCCTCAAACTGAATAACACAAGATCATAAACCAAAGTTTCAATAAAACTCCCAAGAGGGAACTATAAATTCAAGAGAAACAAAATAAAGATAAATTGTAGCTACATTGCAACATTCCAATCATAATTCAAAGGCAAAATTAAACAAGTCCTTGAGGCAAATCGGACTATATAACAACTTCCAAATGGCTAAATAGCCTAAGTACATAAATGTAAAATTACACATTGCTGGTGCATAATAGAATAAAACATCAATCAAGAATTATAAATAATTCATATTCAACAATAAAATTTGCACATTACAAACACCACGTGACTTGATAAGCCACCTAAGGGGAGGATGGGAATGGTGGTTCTCTAACCACATCATAAGTATCATAGCATGCAATAACTGGTGGTCCCTGACCACATAAATATGAATAATGGGGGGTCCCTGACCACATTAATATACATTACTGGTGGTCCCTGACCACATAACCATGAAGCACTGGTGGTCCCTGACCACATGAATATGAGTAACTAGTGGTCCCTGACCACATAAGTATGAATCACTGGTAGTCCATGCTATTCCATCCTTTACCCATGGGTTATAACATCAAGGAATAGGTTTGCACTATGAACCAACAAGTGTGGCTCTCATAAGTGGGGGAGTAGGCCACGGTCAGCATCCATGGGAGGATTACAATGACTTGACATAGATCCTTTATTAGGATTAGGGACAATTCCCTGAGCTCGTAATTCCCTGATGGGAGACCATGTACCTCTCGACCCCTATTTACACTAGCTGGCATCGCACTCCCATAAGGAGGGAACCAAACACTAGGGGTACACATTTAACATAAAAATAAAACTAACACACAGGAATACATCACATTTCATTTAATAGACACACTTATATACATAACACATTTATTTGAACTCACAACTAGCTAGCTTACATAAAAGTCATCACAAAGGGTACATATAGGGGATCATACATGACACCCCCTCACCCTTATCCCAAGTTGGATACCTTGTATCTCATAATTGGGGCACATCACATTTACTAGTTTTCCACTTCACAAGTCATAACACAATACACTTTTACAAAATTTGCCATATTATAGAACAGGATAATACACTTAAATACATTCCAGATATTTTCTTAAAACAATGTTCACTTTGCTTCTTAATTTTGAAGATATCCACTCACTTTCATAAGTAAAAGAAATCACTAGACGATATGCAACATTAGCTTAGATATATTACCCCATCTTCTTAGAACTCAACAATACTTGGTTCACCACACTTTCCATCTTGCTAAGTTAGTGTTTGGCATCACTTAAAAATAAAGATTAGTTTTTCTATAGTTATCATGCCATTCTTTTTGTTTTATTCAACTATGTTTGTTATGTTCACAACATATCCATACAGGTAATACCACTATGCTTTTCACACATGTTAAAGAGAGTTTCCTACTTAATAGGAAGATAATTACTTATTTTCATTTGAAACATCACAACATGAGACAAATTAATAAATAAATAAGTAAATCAAAATAAATAAACTCCATGCATAAAACACATGTCAAATCATGAAATAGTAATTCTCACAACTTATTAACATCTCTTTTACAAACCTTGTATTTTTCTATCTAAGGTTGAACCATCCAACTGTATTGTCATAATCATCATTTTCACAATCATAGCTCCATCTAATCTCATAAGATGCATAATAAGTAAGAGTCTTAAAAAGTTTTACCTAATTTAAAGTTTTCTCCTTTACATTTGGTTATAAATTTTCTTCCCTTAAAGAGTAAATATAGTCAGTGGTATAGAATACACAACATTAGTTAGAAGTTTTACAAGTCTACTTTAGCGTCTCTTATCCATATATTTTAACTTTCCTATCACATACACATAATCCACTACTCGATTTATAACTTCATACAATTGATTATTCAATCCTTATGACATGCACACAACCTTCAAGGTCAACACGCAATTGAGTGTGCTATTACTTCCTATATATGACATGCATTATTTATTTATTTATTTATTTATTTTATTTTATTTTTTTCTTATTTGGGCAGCAAGAAGTATTTGGTTTGAACACATTTATAAGGGAGTAGTAATAGCATAAGCTCTAGATAACGCTTTAACTTTAAATTTTCATTTTAAAAAGATCTCATTACAAATCTCCTTATGTTTAATTATTATAAGAAGGGTGATTTAAACATCATATTTGCTAGTCTTTAACCACCTTATCTTATTTGTATCATTCTATGCTTTTACCTTGACTTGAATCATATAAATCATATTGTTTCATTTACTATCTAATCCTTTAAACAATTGGACATAATAGCTTGGTATTTGTTATAATTACATTAAGTTTACTAGGTCACCATTTACTTGTAAAAGTGCTTAATTAACTTTTTTTAAGTTTCATCCTTCAATTCTAGGTAACATCCAATTTTGACCCCCCCTTTTTATACGGTTTACTATGCCATGCAAGATTTCAAATATTAGTTGATGTTCTTAATCGTGTAAACTTATCTACCAACCATAAGTTAACTCACCTTAGGATCAAAAAATTTCATTAGTGGGTCTCTTTCATATGTTGAATCATAATTTACATGATTTTTAAGAGGCTTACGTGTCACTGATGTTTGAGATATGGTGTAAAATTGGTCATATCACATCCTTAAGTTGCACCTAGATATCGTCACATAGATCCAAGGATCATGTACCTCCAAGTTACATCTTAATTATCCCTTTATCCACTCTTCGTTTAACACTAGATGTGTTTGAAATGTATACATGACAATATTCATGAGTTTTCTAGTGGGCACTCTTTGAACATATAGTGTATTCATAAAATATGCTTACGAAAAAAAAAACTTACTCTACAACCAGGGTTTGGGACATGTTAGGCATATTTATGGGTAAATCAATTCTTCATCTTAAGGTTCCTTGAGAACATTTAGAAATTTCAAATACAACCTTCTTGGTTTGAGCTAACATTCCTTAATCATGTTGCCTCTAATTTAGACATTAACCCCATCTTCATCTTTTTGATAAAACTCAACTATGAATCTCAATTTTAACTTTGCCATAGGGTTCATTAAGAGGGATCTTTAAATAATCATTGAGCCATTCACTCTATTTCCTAACGTTGTGGAAATGGTTTATTTGTTTTATTTTCCAATTTCAAACTATACAATCAACAATAATTTATTTAATTACTTTAGCTTATACTTCATTATCCATGATAATTGCAATACAACTAGTTTCCTAGAAGTTTCATCAATGTCCTAATGACTAAGTCACAATGGCAACAAGAATTTAGGGCTATGCAATTTCATAAATATTAAGATACTTTACATTATTCCTCTAGATCATTAGGCTCCCATTAGACATTTTGAACATCATCACTTTCTTTTTTCCCAAAGATTGAGATGGGGAGTGAAGAAGGGTTATGGATTTTCCCTAATTATTCTTATTAATTGAGCTATTATATTTTACCGACATTTTTGTCGCCTATTTGAATGTGAAGCTCTTGTTAGTTTAGTTTTCCTAAGATTTTGTTTCTTTTACTTGATCATTACAATTTACTCCCCCATAAGATTAAATCTTACCTAACAATCTCATTGATGTTTACGATATAAGATGGTTAATTGAAATTTTATTTCAATGTTTCAGTATAAGTTGAACTCACAAAAGTTACTAATTCACCTCTCAAATTTGAATGCTTAACTGCTACGATGAGTTCCACATGTTGTCAATATACAAAATAGCCAAGACCCATATTATTCCCAGAGTACCTAGTGTTGCAACCTAGGCTCTGATACCAAAATGTAATGCCCATATTTTAAACTAGGGAAAAATTGCTACTAATTTTTTTTTTAAATATAACATTATTACAAAATGCTAACCTTAATACACATACAAGTACATAGTTCATGAATTGCGCATTTAGGTGACGTTTCTGGTACAACCTCATCTTTGTCGTAACGCTCGAGAGTAGGGTAAGTAAAAGAAAATGGTTCCTGCTGGACTCCAAACGTAAGGCCCACTAGACTCTTAGCTACCAACTCAAAGGTTGATGTTCACTCTCGCATGAAATATAATATCCTTGGAAGACTACCTCGGCATGGGTTCTTTGTAAAACAACAAAAAAATTAAAAATAAATATCATCCTCTTCATTTACTATTAGTACTAAGGATCAATTGATGGGACACTATTTAACTTGATGGCCCCACCCCTTTTTAGCCATCCTGATGATATTGTTGGGATCCACAGAACAATCTCACCACAAAATTTTAATATGCGAAAAATTGAAATATTTATAATCTCCACGATAATTATTAATCTCCCATTGTAGTTTGTGTGTGTATGAAAAATAGATGGAGTAAACGAATTAAAATAACTGTTCAAACACACCAATAAGACATTATATCAAAACAGAATATAAAAGGTAAAGAAGTGCAAACTCAGTATTATGCTTCCATTATCATCCTATTGTCCTCTATCTTTAGTGTTTTTGTAGATTCCAGCCTTGTGTTCTCAGATTGTAAGCTAGGCTCAACAAACTTTCTTCCTAAAGAATGAGATTTTGATATGATGTAGATGCAAGATTAAGCTATGAGGATGATTTGAACTAATAAACTTGAAATAAACATGATGCTATGATAAATGAACTCTAAATGAATTAAGTGCATAAACTCTAATTAATTGCCTATTACCAATGCTTGGATTCACACAGGTATTTATAGAGTTTTTTGAATGATTTTGATTGGCTGTCTCGATTAATGGTTGTGATAATTCCTGGCAGATCGAACGGTTGAAGAAAGATGAAACTGAAGGAGAAAATAGAAGAACCCTAAAAATAAGATTTTTCTATTTTATGAAAGAAGAAAAGAAGAGAAGATTAGAAATCATCTTTCTTTAAAAGAATAAAAGAAAGATTAAAAGCTGATAAATAATTAATTAAAAAAAAAATCAATTATTTATTTGTGGAGGACATTCAGCTTTTCTTAATTAAATAAAATATTTAATTAAGTTTTTAAAAGTAGAAGAAAGGTGGTGATAAGAAAAGAGCTTTAATCATGTTTTATTGAAAAAAGCAGAATATCTCATAATTAAATAAAATATTTAATTATGATATGAGAAGATTGCACAATTAGGTAAAAATACCTAATTTTGATTTTAGAAAGAAAGCCTAAGATATTTTTAATTAAATAAGATTTATTTAATTAAATCACTTTTATGAAATTAATTAAATGAAATATTTAATTAATTAGAAGAAGAAAAATAAATAGAACAAAAGGAGATATTTTAAATTTAATTAAATCAAAAGATTTAATTTAAATTCAAACAATGATAATTAATTTTAAATAAATACAATGTATTTATTTAATTAATTAAGTGGACTTATGGAAATAATTAAATAAAATAAATTTATTTAATTATGGAAGAGAAATAAGATGAATGAACAATATAATTAAATTAATTAAATTTAATCATATGTAGAGGATTTTAGAAAAATAATTAAATAATAAATATTTAATTAATTGCCAGGATTATAGACATGACCATTTTTATGCGTATACATTTTGCCCCTCTTTGAAGTGATGTGTGAAACGCATTGCTTCAAAGAAAAAAGAAAAAAAAAATTTGCCCCTGATATGTTTCTGATTTTTGATATTGATGATGCCCCCTTGGGAGGTAAATCATGGAAGAAGTTGATAGTGATAGGGAAACAGTGATTGAGCTCTCGATAGATGATGTGGTCGATGCCCTAGTGAAAAAGAGGATGAAAAATGGAAAATGCCATTAATGCCCACCCTAAAAAAGACCCTTATAAGGTAAAAGGGGTAAAATGAAGTGTCATTTTCACCCTGCTGCTACAGTAAAATTTGAGTTATGAGAGTGACTTGGCGAGATGGTGATCCCCGTGCACAGACATAGGTTCGAGCGAGCGTGACGATATTAGAGACCAGCAGCGTATGGACCACTGGTGAGTGATTCGAACCATCTATGCTGTTAAATGTTGCATTTTAGATCAGATTTGAATTGTTTTTAATTCGGTTTGTAATTTTTCTGCACGTTTTAGCGCATCTAGGGATAGTTTTAGCACATTCAACAATTTTTTTAGCGCATCTAGGAAATTCCGTAGCGCATATAGGACAGGTTTAAAACTGATCTTTTAGCGCATCCGATAGATAGAGTTGCGCATTTAGGGCGAAATCGGCTAGGTAGGTGTTTTAGTGCATCTAGGGCACAGAACTGCGCATTTAGGGTTTGGTCCAAAAAGGCTAGAGTTGTGCATAGGGTAGTTAGAGTAGCGCATCCGAGAGATAGAGTAGCGCATACGGGGTTTTAGCGCATCCAGGAAACAGTTTAGCGCAATTGAGAAAAACTTTAGCGCATATGGGCAACAGAGTTGCGCATTTATGAAATTTTTCCAAAAAGGCTAGTGTGATGAAAAATGATGATGAAAATTGCTTCTTTAGTCAATAGATAGATGAATTGTAGGACCATCATGTTGATAGGAGAGAAAATCTGATAGAGAACTGATAACTTTACTTTCTGCGATTGAAAAACAAAGAGTAGATAGCTGATAACTTTGTGACGAATCAACAAAGAGTAAAATGATTGATTGAGTGATTTGATTTTGATAACTTTTTTTCTCGCGATTGAAAAACAAAGAGTAGATGTGTGATAAATTTGCATTCTGCGATAGAAAACAAATAGTAAAAATGGAGATAAAAATTTGCATTCATGATTGAAATACAAATAGAAAATGATATGTGTGTTGATAAATTTGCTTTCCTGAAAAGAAAAACAAATAGGAAATGATGATAGAGTAGATTGATGTAGCACTTGCTATGGGTCATTGATATGTTATGTGATATGAGTCTGATTTGATGTTTTTGTTGTGATGTTCGAACAAAATAGGAGGCTTTTAAAAGCCTCCAGATCAGAGAGCGGTTCCCACTATGTTGGGAGCGGATAGGAGAGCTGACTCCTGCAGAGTTACAGGTGATAGCGGACTGTGGATTGGGACCGTTGTTGGCCATGCCGCGAGGCATTCGGGCCAACAGGGGGCTATTGACGGCCTTGGCCAAGAGATGGCACTCAGAGCATAACACCTTCCACCTGCCGACGGGTGAGATGAGTGTGACGCCAGAGGATGTGTATCAGATTCTGGGGATTCCGGTTGTTGGAGCCCTTGTGGTTTATGACCACAAGCAGATTGGTGGGACTGCGGCGCTGCAACGGATATGTGGTGATCCAGGCATTTATGGTTACTGGATAGATTGGGATGATTTCAGTAGGTATCCTGCTCTGGTAGTGGTATTGGCTGCATTTGTCGGAGGTTTCCTTGGACCGGACCATCGGTCCAAGGGATTCGCCGTGGGGTGGGGGAGGATGCTGGAGTGGATGATCACTCAGCCACAGAGATTTTCCTGGGGTAGTTGTGTCCTAACGGATATGTACCATGATCTTCATCGGATTGTATACAGAGGATCGACGAGCCTGGCGAGTGGAGTTACTTTGTTACAGATCTGGACGTGGGAGCACATTGTTGTCACGAGACCACTTTGCACTAGAGCGAGACCAACAGGGAGGCCGTATGTGTATGCTTATTCTGGCGCAGTTGTCCAGCAGAGGCTGGGCAAGGTAGAGTACTGGCGGCGAGTGTTGGATGACATTGATGCAGTGACATGGAGACCCTACACAGACTGTGAGGCATGGGCGACGGATCACTTAGAGATGCCTTTTGTGTGCAGACCACGATACCTGATAGGGCATACGCCCTTTATTATTGAGAGATTTCTGGCACTACGGGTTCTGAGGCAGTTTGGATTCACCCAGGGGATGCCCCAGGGCATTGCTCATTATGGGCGGCGCAAGGGGGATGTAGGATGGGGGCCGTGCATTCCATACCAGGCGGCGTACACAGAGTATTCCTCATTACAGCCTGAGGTATGGGCAGACAGGCTAGAGGGATTGGATGCAAGGATGACAGATGACTATGCCCAGTACTTTCACACGCATCCATTTCCACGGTTCACAGTGCCAGATGAGGCACGGGCGATCAGAGTAGCACCACAGCCAGTAGCAGGGATACAAGGAGGTGTGGCCGGTGGGGAGCAGGCGATGGGTGGAGGAGAGCAGGCTATGGGTGGAGGGGAGTAGGCTATGGGTGGAGGAGAGGAGGAGGAGGGAGAGGAGAGTGAGGAGAGTGGAGATGGGGAGGAGGAGGACAGCTCAGACAGTGGAGATGATGGGGATGATGGGGATGAGTAGAGGCAGCAGAGACTAGACAGCCTAGCCAGAGTACAGGTTCCTCGGCGAGTCAGATCCGGGGGTAGGCCTCAGACAGTGATTAGGGTGACATCCTCGTCTCAGCAGGCACAGATAGATGCTTTGTAGGGTCAGGTGTAGACCTTTCAGGGGCAGCAGGCACAGCTACAGAGTCAGTTAGCGCAGGCTCAGAGCATGATAGTGCAGTTACAGGCACAGCTTGCCCAGGCCCAGACACAGGCACAGGTACCGGTTCAGATGCCTACCCCGGATCCCCAGGTGGCACAGTTGGTAGCAGAGAGGGATGCCCTTAGACGGTGGGCACAGGAGGCTGAGGGTGTGGCACAGAGGCTAATGGGTACTGTAGAGAGTACCTCCTTACGCGAGGCCATTGCAGAGGGATTCGAGGCAGCCAGAGAGGCAGAGTACTATAGAGTTCGATATGAGGAGTTATGCCCTCCTGAGCGGCGAGAGCCATTTCCTAGATCGCACAGCAAGACAAGGACCCGATCCCGGACATCGACACATGGCAGAGAGGTTACAGGGCCTCGACGAGATCCTGATGCAGGTACGAGTGGCAGGCCCCCTCCTTCCGGACCAGCTCCTTCAGGGGCATCCACCAGTTAGCCATTTTGGGGCTGATTCATTATGTATATTGAGTTTTGATCATGTCTTATGTATGATGTTCTAACCTTGTTAGCTTCATTGGACATTTGGACATTTGTATTATTTTGATGAGCGATGATATGCAGCGGCGATGTTTCTGTTGATGTTATGTTTATGCATTTGTGATATGATATGGATGTTATTTATATGCATTTATGAGATGAGATGGATTTTGATATGTGTTTATTAGTTTTGCGGACTAATCATTATGATGCAGGATGGTGTAGTAATTATGATGTGAATGCAATGATTTTGTGATGATGTATGTATATATGTGAGATGTTAATTTATTTTTGAATTTTTGCAATGTATGCAATGCATGGTGATATGATAGATAATGAATGTGGTATGAATAATGATGAAAAGACAAATGATATGTAAAATGGTAATATGATAAAATGATGAATACGAATGGTAATAAAACGGTATGAGATGATAAAATGATAAATGAATGATAAAATGATAAATGATAATGGTAGTGAAATGATATGAGATGATAAAATGATGAAAAATGATAAATGAAAATGATAAATGATAAAGGATAAATGAATGATGAAATGATAAATGATAAATGAATGATGAAATGATAAATGATAAATGATAAATGAATGATAAAATGATAAATGATAAATGATGAATGAATGATAAAATGATAAATGATAAATGAATAATGAAATGAGAAATGATAATGGGGATAGATGATAATGATTAAAATGAATGAAATGATAACAAAAATAAAGAGGATAATGATAAAATGATAATGATATGATACGAGATTATAATGATAAAATGATTAAATGTTAAATGAAAGTGGTAATGATAACAATAATGGTAAATGATAGTGATGGAATGAATAATAAATGTTATGATAATGATAAAATGATCATGGTAAAATGATGAGGATATTGATAAAATGAATAAATGACATGGTAAAATGATGAGGATAATGATGACAATGAATGAAATGATAATGATAAAGGAATGAAATAATAAATGAATGATGTAATGAATGATAAATAATGATGACGAAGTGAAAAGATAAATGAATGATAAAATGATGAATGATGAACGAAAATGAAAAACGAGAATGAAATGATAGATGAATGAAAATGAAATGACAAACGAGAGTGAAATGATAGATGAATGAGTGCAATGAATGAGAATGATGATAATAAGGATAAAGATGATAAATGATAATAATGAACGGATGCAATGAGTCAAATGTCCAAATGTCCTCCACAAAAGCTCAAAATTGTATGACAACCGTTGATGCCTTCATTAAGTCTTTCAAAACACCGATGTGAATCCAATATACAGATATATACAATGATCTAATAAATATGCAACTACATGAAACTAATCAGTTTGTTGAGCCTATTTCAAGCCTTCTTGAATCATCATAGAACATTTAAAATGTTGGAAGTATGTACAAGCATCAGAGGGGAAATTAGCACCAATGATGACCAGAGTACAACTTTCATGAATTTTGATATAGCAAGTGAACACAAGCATCGAGGTATAATTGAACCGAGATGACCTGAGCATTTCTTGCATAAACAGTCAAAGATTAACCACCGTTCTGATGCAAATGTGGAACTGTCATCGATGATATTTGCTTTGATCGTCATGTCCTGTGACATATTTGCATTAGATTGACTATTAACCTCAAAACAGCAGACAAAGAAAAATCATTCTCGTTCCTTGCCACTCTAGTTCAGTACATCATTGAGTGTGCTCCAGAGTAATGATATCAAAAATCAAACAACTTTTGGTCAAACATGTAATACTGTTATTTCATGCATTATTCAGATTTCTGGATCATCCAATAGACAAGGATATGACATCTCGCTGAAAAGTGTTTCATGATCAGATAAAGTTGTTGTATGAGTTTGTTGTTTGTTTGCATGCTCAGATTTTATGTCATGGTCTAGTTGTTTTGGTATGCTCTGAAAGTTAAGTGCCCCCAGTTGAGTTTTTCCCCGTTTATTGACACAACTTAAGGAAAGGAATATGTACAAACGATCAAGCCATGGTAAGACGTTTTAATCCTCTAAGCAGATGGCGGTAGGATGATGCAATTAATGACCCTAAGATGTGAAAAAGATGCGGAAAAAGGGAAGCTTTGAAAAGATAAAGTGCAAAACAGGAACTAATAGATGGAAAGGTACGGATAGCGTCTGTTTGCCAGATTTTCACCATCCGTATTTATTGCATTTTTCTGATTTCTTTTTGATTTTTTTGTATTTTTCTGTCAATAGACTGCCTGTTTGCCAGGTTTTCACCCTAT
>VDFB02147416.1:0-14980 GCA_007258455.2 Sequoia sempervirens | reverse complement strand
CAAGTCCTTTGGTAACTAAAATCAAAACAAAGATTAAGCTTAGAGTGATTAGGTACTCTTGTCTCCAAATTGCATTCATTTTAGTTCCTACCTTGCATTCTTTATTCCCAAAAAATCTAAAAATATCATTCATCCTAATTGTCATTTTGAACCTAAAATTTACATTAGTTACCTCTTTATTCAATTTCATCACCTTAGTCCTCATTTTGCACCTTGACCTTGCCATTTTCCTATTCCACATTGTCATTTTCCTAATCAACATTGTCATCCAAGTCAACATTTTCATCCTAGTCACCTTGGCTTTTGGCATACTTCCATTATCATCTCTTTGCATTGTCATCCATTATCACACAAAAAGAAAAAAAGATAGACTAGTGTCATACTTGCATTGTCATCATCTTCATTTGAGCAATTTCTTTGATGGTGGAAACAAGATTTCAAAGAAAGAAAAGAAAAATGGTAGACTTTGGACAAGACTTTGAAAACAACACCAACACCAACACCAATCCCAATGACTGGATTTATGATGACCCATTTTGAAATTTGAACGTCCAATCATCCATGAGCATGCCAAATTCCTTTCAAAATCCACTTTTTGAACAATTCATACAGAGAGACCAAAATGGACAAGTACTAGTTGAGGATTTAGACGCTGCCACTCAAACCCCTAACATAGCTTCTGTTACCCGATTTTCACCTACGGGCTCAATCAGGGGAAATTATGTTTTAAATTCCGCACGTGGATTAAATGTGGCTCCCATAAGGGTTGACCCCAGCGTGCAGGTGTTCAGGTTTCATTGGGAAGGTCCTTATCTGATGCTATTTCACAAGGAAGTTTGTTGGAAAGCATGCCTCGATCAGATTTGGCACAAAACTCCTTAGAGAATAAAGTTGCTGAGACTAGCCAGATGTCTTGCCGACTGGTTGTCATGTTATATTCATTTGAAATACCCAGGTTGCCAAGACATTTTGGTCACCATGAATTTTTATATATCTCCCCGCTTGGGTGGTCTCGCCGACCCTTGTTCACAAGGTTAGCATCGGGGAAAGAATCTGTGCTTGGGGAGATGTCCTACCGACAGATGGTGGTCTCGGCGAATGGTTATACCTCCAGTGTAGTGTCTCATTGACTGGATGAGGTCTCGCCGAAGTGGAATGGTCTTGGTGTAACCTCTCACAGAAATATGAAGGGTTCAGCATGATTTCTTGCTGACGACTGGTGGTCTCACCAGAGGTTTTTCATAAGATTGTTACATCGGGGGGAATCCGGGGAAGTGTTTTGCGTTTGGTGTGAGGTCTCACTGAATGATTGCAATCTTGCCAAAGGATTGTGCCTTCTGTGTAATATTTTGAGCTCAAGGAGAAGTCTAGCCGAGTCACTGGAGTCTCGCTGAAATGAAATGGTTTTGGGGTAATGTCTCACCGACTGAGGATGGTCTCGCCAAAAGATTCTGAGTTTGACATAATGTCTTGCCAACTCGATGAAGTCTCGCCAAAGGATGGTTCCTTCGATGCAATGTTTTGACTTCGGTGTAACGTCTCATTGACACATGGGAGTCTTATCGAAACGACCGATGTCGGGGAGAAGTCTGGCTGACTTGCTAGAGTCTCGCCGAAAGATTGGGGGCTTCGAGGTAATGTCTCAGCGACTCATGGTGGTCTCGCCGAAAGGGTGTATGGATATTGGTAAGACTCCTTGCCAAGTGGTTTGTCTTCATTATGAAGTCTTGTTGACTAAAGAGTCTCGCCGATGGTTTCAATCTTTGGTGTGACTAATGGGAACCTGCTATGACCTCCTGCCGACTGAATGATGTCTTTTTGAGTGCGAGTGTTTTGCCAATGGAGGAGCAAAATGATATGATTCTTGAGGACTCGCTATAATGTCTGGCTGATAGCAATAGTCTGGGCGATAATTTTGGATATTGATATAACTTTTGCAACTCGGTATGACCTCTTGCCAATAGTTCTAAGCTATGCCGATTATTGCTGTGAAGTATAATCGCATCAGGGAGACACAGCTAGTGTCTCACCGAAATGCGATTCTGTTTGAAGAATTTTTGACCGCTGAAGAGCTTACGTGGTGTCTGTTCAAACAATCAGAGGAAGCTAAAGGTGAACCCTTGGCAGTTTGACCACTGTGACTATTCTTGTGAGGAAGATCAACAGAGCATAAACGACATCGATCTACTCTGAGATTGAAGGTGATCAATCGGCTTGGTGAAAAATGGTGTGGGGATCTAACATGAAAATCAGATGCTGTCTCTCAAGGGGGTCAACTTGTAGAAGGATCTAAAATAATAGAAAAGTCGAAGGGGAAGGAGCTGCGAGTCTCAATAACAACTGTGATGTCTACTGGAAAAAGTAGATCTATATTAATGACTATACTCCAGGACATTCAAGGCAGCTCTGGAAGGAAGTTTGAGGGTGGGCACAGAGGCCAGAAGTTAATGCGATGGTTGCAAAAGATCTAAAAGGCCATCCCTAGAGTGATCCTTCACCGACATGGACATGGGGGATGCACATTTAATGCAGCATTAACTTTATTCCAAAAGATCTGAGGGCAGATGTGTTCAGAAACTGACTCATTTTTGGTAAACCTTAGGGTAGAGGCCGACACTTTTGGTTTTTTGGTTTGTATATATGGAATTTTTGCCTCTTTATAAAAAGAGTTCGAAGAAAAGAGATTGCAGAATAAGCATTATTCAACCTTTGTAACTCATGATATTTTAAGGACTTCCTCACAGTTATTTTCTAATAATTCAGGAGCTTTTGGGACCTACTTTGGAGTTCTCTTTTGTATTCTTTTATCCTATTTTCAATTTGATGTTTCATGCTGAGATTTATTTTAATCCTACATGTTATGTCTTGAGATGGTGTCTGAAGCGAAGATCTTGCAGTTGAAAAGATTATAGATTGTGGAATTTTATATAGTTTAGGCTTGATTAGTTGTGAGAATTTTATATTTTCCTACTAAGTTAGAATCTGGAACTAATTTAATACATTTCTATAAGGCATTTTTATGTAGTGGCTCATATACCGAAGTTGTGTCCTATGCACTTAGTGTTGTCATATTTTCATTGTGGTGTGTTGTTTAAACAAGATATCAACATATTTCTAGTGTATTAGCTTAAAAGTTTTTAAAGTTTTCAGTTGTTTATTGTTTAAGATTTCTGCTTACACCTTTTCCCTTTCGAGTTTAAGTGCATTTAAATGTTTATCTGAATAGGAGCTGGCCTAGAACTTAGAGGTTTCACTTCATTCAAACAGTCCCACATAGAAGTGAATCCAATGTTTCTCCAAGATTTTTGAAACTTATATAGTTTAGTTTAGGGTGCAAATTTTGAGAGATAACAGTTTTGGCACGCCTGGTGGGATAGAGTCAGAAATAAAATTCTTAAGTCTTGTTGTTTTGATGTTCTGACAATGAGCTAATAGCCTTTTAGAGGTTATTTCTTAAGCATATCTGGTGACTCTGCTGGGGAGAAAAGGATCAATGTGTTTGTTTATATGAGAAAAATAGAAACCAGAAGTTCAAAATTTGTAGAGTTTTTGCATTTATCTCCTCCAAGAAGAAAAGGGAGAACTCTCAGAAGGACTGTTCCTTCTCCTAGATTTTAGTCAACACCACCTGGTGTTAGTGACAAGGCACTATTTTCATACGAAAGGAGAAGAAGAAGAGACCCTCTAGCTAGGCGTTCAACATCTCCTACTCTTAGAACATAACTTTCTATCTCCTCATTTGGGGCTTTCAAGTGTTCAACAAGTAGTACTTCTGTTGCAGCAAATACTTCTCAACCAAGTTCTAGTTCAGTACCAGTCAGTTCAGGTTCTGCTTCAGCAAGCATACCAACGCATTCTAGCTCAATGGAAGCACCAAGAGCCTTTACTTTCATACCGTTCAACCAGGGTAGTCCCCTTAATCTAGCGCAACATGATGACATTCCATCAATTGGCAGTGTTAAAAGGGTTACTAGAGTTTACTGGAGAAGGACAAGTAACACCTTTTGAACATATCAGAGATGTGGTAGCATTGTGTAATGTGCATCATGTGACAAAAGAAAATGTAGCTGTGAGATTGCTGGCTGCATCTTTCAAGAAGAAGGTGTTGGAATGGTTTAGAAGCTTGTCGGTGGGTTCTATAAGAACATGGGATGAGCTTGGTGATGAATTTCCCATATTTTTTGAGGAAAAATCTAATCACCTATCTTTGGTGGAGCAGTTGACAACCATTAAAAGAGCCCCACAAGAACAAATGATAGATTTCAATATCCGATTTTAAAAGACTTGGAATAGAATACATGCTATGGTAAGGCCTTCTACTGATTATGCATTTTTGTACTATTTGAAAAGTTTAAATAGTGATATCTCAATCATGATACAGTCCATGGGGGGTATTTCTTTACCTTAGGCTTATAGTATAGCTATTAAGGCAAAAAATAACCTAATTCAAGTAGGCAAGATAACACCTAGGCCACCTATTCCCTACTTCCCTGAAATTCAATCAAATATGCCATTGCAAATGCCATCTTTGGCCCCTATACCTGTTGTTCCTGTATTACCCATTGCTATGAGTTAGGGAGTGTCAGCTATAGGACCATCAAGTGAATTGTAAGAGATCAAGTCTAGTCAGTAGAAGATAGAAAGTATTTTACAGACTATTTACAGACTATAGGAAATGAGTTGATCAGCATGAAGAAATAGTATCAAGGGGCAAGGCCAAATTTTCAACAGTAGAACCAACAACAAGGTCAAAATGCAAGTCAGTCTTATCAAAACCAAGGATATCAGTATCAACAAAATAGGCAACCCTATCAAGGTGCTTATCAGAGGAAAAATGTTAATTAGAGACCATTCCAATCTTATAATCCAGCTCCTCTTAATGCTATAAATCCAGTGAAAGATATGGTTCCAACTCATAATAACTTTGTGACAGAAAACAAATGGTGTTATTCATGTAATCAAGCACATAACCTAGCCTCGTGCTCAAATGGGGTAGTTAATCAGGCACTCATGGTCCAAAATTATGTCAGTCCACAGCTAGATGCACTTGCTAATATACCTAAACAACAATCAGATATACATTCTAATGAGACTATATTTTTAAATTGGCAAGGTGAAGAGTTCTGTGGTGTGAATGGTGATTCAGCAATTGTAACCAATACACGAGCTAAGAAAAGAGCTCTAGAGGTGGAGCAATCATCTAATAAAAACAAGGGACCTAAAACTGTAGAAGCATCATCCACACCTATTCCAAATATACCAAAAAAAAACTACTGTCTTACCAATCAGTGAGCAGCCTCACAAGAATATAGAATCGACTGCTGCTAAAGTACATTAGAAGGTACCTTTAACTGCACCTTACAACATTGTGGACAGTATGAAGAAGATGAACGTGAATATGACCATGTGGGACTCCTTAAGCATTCCTGGACAGGCTGATCTGCTTAAAAAAAATTATTTGAAGATACAAATCCTAAACAAGTTGTTGATGTTTCCCAAAAGGTCGTAATGGCTAATGATGATCAAGGGAAAGTTGCTAATCCCAATAACAAAGGGAAATATATGATGCAAGGTAAGAACGTGAGACCTCCTCTGTTCTATGTTTCATTGATTATTGGAAAAAAATTAGTGCACAATTGTATGGTAGATAGTGGTGCTACCTGTTCTATGATGCCCAAGCAAGTAGTTGATCAGTTAGGTTTAAAGTATGAACCTTTAGAGAAAGGAGTAGTCCAGATGGATGGCTCATCTATTAATACAATGGGTCTTCTCAAAGATGCTATCTTAACACTGCATGCCTACCCTAATTTTTCAATTTCCCAAGACATTTATGTAGCAAATTTTCCTCCGTATTTTGGGTTATATTTGTCAAGAGAGTTCACGGCTAAAATAGGGGGATACCTTTTGTCTCATTGGTCTCACATGTTGTTCCGTACTAGGTATGGAACTAAAGTAACCATTAAGTCTGAGCTACTTGCAAAAGATAATATAGAATCCTATATACCTAGTGCAATAAATGCCAATTGCATAGTTTTTGAACAAGATGAGCATGCTACTATCTCTGATCCTTGTACTACTGTTGATGATATTCCTAACATACTTTTAGATGAGTGGGCAGTAGACCAAACTTCTAGTGCTGAAAGTGACTTGGTGTCGGATGCTGGTATGGGTAATTATATGTTTCAAGAAGCTGACGTAGTAATGCCTAACTTGGTTAAAAGGTCAGAGAATGATTGTGATTAGCAGGGCGAAGTTTGGGAAATGTATTTTGACAGCTCAAGGAGCAGGCATGGTGTTGGTGGGGGTGCATTATTGGTTTCCCCAACAGCTGAAAGATATTATGCAACGTTTAGATTTGCATTTTCATGCACTAATAACACAACATAATATGGAGGTCTTATTCAAGGGCTAGAATGGGCTAGTAAACATGGAATTAAATGTTTAAAGGTGCATGGGGATAATGAATTGATAGTAAATCAGGTTAGAGGTCTGAATGCTATTAAAAATGATGTTCTCAAATTGTATAAGCATAGGGTTTGGGACCTCATAGAGGATTTTGAAGCTTTCAATATCATTTCAATTCCAAGAAATCAGAATCAACATGCTGATAGGTTAGTAGTTGTGGGGGCTCAGTTTGACATTCCGAACAACATAAGGAATGTAATCAGCAGCACATCAAGGTTATTATCAGGCCTTCAGTGCCTGATAACAATGTTAACTAGCAGGTCTTTGAGAGTGATGAGCAAATTCTACAATTTCTGCTTGAAGAGGACGTGTTTGCATCATCAAATCAGGATAAACTCAAACAGCTGTATGGAGACCAGGTACTGCAATTAAAGAACAACAAGTTGCCTAAGGGTTTGGTCACCTTAGAAAGTATTTTCAACTCTGATGATCAAGGTAAAAGTAATAAATTCAATTTACTAGTTCAACAAAATCATTATGAGGACTTAGAAATTGCACCCAAGAGAAGCCTCAAGATAGGAAAAATAAACACTACTGTTGAAAAGCAGTCTTTTCTGAAATTATTCCAATAATTCATTGACATATTCGCCTGGGAGTATGGAGATTTGAAGGGATTTGATCCACATCTTGCATAGCATACAATAGAATTGGAGCCAACAACCAAACCCATAAGGCAGAAACAAAAGCTAGTTAATCCTAGATTGGAGCCATTAATGTAGAAATAAGTTTTCAGACTTATAGAAAGTGGGATTATCTTTCCCATCAAGCATACTAGCTGGGTTGCAAATCTAGTTCTTGTCAGGAAGAAAAAAATAGAGCTCAGATTATGCGTAGACTTTAGAGATTTAAACAAAGATTCTTTAAAGGACAGGCACCCTCTTCTATCTATGGAGTAGATTCTCCAATGTGTTTTAGGTTCTGAACGTTTTTCTTTATTAGATGGATATTCTAGTTATAACCAGATTTTGGTAAAAGAAGAAGATCAATTTAAAACTGCATTCACCACAAAGTGAGGCATAATGGCGTACATGAAATTGCCATTTGGTTTGTCTAACGTTGGATCAACCTTCCAAAAGGCTATGGACATGGCTTTTAGCAACTGAATGTATAAGTTTGTTTTAGTATACCTTGATGACATCATTGTCTATTCCAAGAAGACAACAAATCACATTGACCATTTGAGGCAAATTTTTGAACGTTGTCAGGAGTTTGGCATATCATTGAATCCCAAGAAATGTGTTTTCTCTGTTAATGAAGGAAAGCTTCTTGGGTATGTAGTATCTACGAAGGGAATCACCGTGGATCCTGAAAGAGTTGCAACAATCTTGTAGCTGCCTTTACTTCAACATAAGAAAGGACTTCAGAGTTTCATTGGTCGTATTAATTTTGTCAGAAGGTTCATGCCTGATATAACAACCTTGTTAAAAACCCTTATAACTATGTTAAAAAAGAATGCAAAGTTTAAATGGGCCCAAGAAGAAAAAGATAATTTTCAGTTGATCAAGGAGGTGTTAGCTTCAACCCCAACATTAGTTAACCCAAATTTCAGCAAGGATTTTACCTTGTATGCTTTTGGCAGTTTTGATGTAATTTTTGCAATTTTGGTGCAGAAAAATGTAGAAGGGTTGGACCAGCCCATTGCTTTTTTCAGCAAGGGTTTGGAAGACTATGAGAAGAAGTATACCTTTGTGGAAAAACATGTGTTGGTTGTTGTGAGAAGTTTGAAGAAATTTAGACATCTGTTGTCTCAAAAAAATTCATCTACAAGTGGCACATTCCAGTGTGAGAATTTTTACTCAGCAAAAATCTAAATGAAAAATGGGTTGGATGGATCACAAGAGTTATGGAGTATGATGTGGATATTCAGGTCACCAAGTTGGTGAGGGGAAAAGGTTTATGCCAGTAGCTGGCTAACGAAGAAATTTCAGCATAGAGGGTGAACGAGACTCAATTTTGGTTAATGTTGGGACATCAGATAATGAAACTACCAATTGGTTGCAGGAGATATCACATTTCTTGAGAACTAGGGAATGTCCACCTAATATGAATAGAATGAAGAGGAGGTACTACCGACTTCAGTCTATTCCTTTCATCTTGATTGATGATGTGTTATATAGGAAAGATCACAGTGGAGTATTGCTTAGGTGTGTTGATAATGATCAAGTGGATTAGATATTACATGAGTTCCATGACGGACCTTCTAGAGGTCATTATGCTGCAAGGACAACAACACATAAATTTTAAGAGTAGGCTATTATTGGCCTAATTTGTTTAAGGATGCACATACTTATATTAGGAGATGTTCCAAATGTGCCTTGTTTTCAGGCAAAGAAAATCTTGCTGCCTTGCCATTACAACCAATTCAAATAGAGAAGCCATTTATGAAGTGGGGAATTGACTTCATAGTGGCAATTAATCCACCCTCAAGTGCAGGCCATCGGTGGATTATCACAACAACAGACTATTTTACACGATGGACAAAAGCTTTTCCTCTAAAGGAAGCTAATGAAACAATAGTGCTAAATTTTTATGAAGACGTTTGCAGATTTGGAGTCCCAGACTCTATAATTTCTGGCAATGCCCTAGTAATTGTTGGTTTGAAGGTTGCTGATTGGGCATTGAAGAATGGCATTTACTTGAACACAAGCTCCAACTATTATCCTCAGGGCAACGGACTTGCAGAGTCCACTAATAAAAATCTGATTAACATTATCAAAAGGACACTTCAAAACAATCAGAGGGATTGGCATGCCAAACTGAAGACTGCTCTTTGGGCAGACAAAATTATCCCTAAGAAGGTGATTGGGAACTCACCTTACATGCTGGTGTATGGTAAAGAAGGAAAATTACCTATTTCTACTGAGTTACCTGCCTTGGACATTGCCAGCCAGCTAGTCTTGTTTGAATAGACCGATCCACTTGCCTTAAGATATACTTAGCTAGTGGCGTTAGAAGAAACTAGAAACAAAGCTATGAAGAACATGGAATGTCAACAAATCCTGATTAAAAGAACATTTGATAAGAAAACTAGATCAAGAGATTTCATGGTCAGAGATCTTGTGCTAAAATGGGATGTTCTAAAAAGCAGGCCGGGCCATCACACCAAGTTTGACAACATGTGGACGGGTCCATTTATTATCAAAGACTGCAAAGAACACAATGCTTACCAACTGGCCACAACTAAAGGTGAAGTGCTTTCTATCCCAGTCAATGGGATACACCTCAAGCCTTGTTTTGAGGTTTGATAAGTTCCTCCTTGTACATGCTTTAGGTTAGATTTCATGCATTCAATAAGCACTATTGCACTTTAGTCTAGTTGTTGTTGCATTCCCTAAGTGCTGTGCCAGCATAGTAAATAGTTTCATTTCAGTTTTTTCTTGTTTTTCAATAAATTTTCAGGGACCTGTCTTGTTCTATAAGTCTTAGGTCAGTTACAGCCATGTACAAAATTTCCCTAGGTCTGTTTCTGAGTTTTCCTAATGACTCCATGCCCAATGGACAAGTTTAGGTTACTGGTTTTCATGTTTAGTAGCCAAACATCCAGCTGAGGTCGCCAGAAATGTTACCCGATTTTCACCTGTGGGCTCAATCAGGGGAAATTATGTTTTAAATTCAGCACGTGGATTAAATGTGGCTCCCATAAGGGTTGAGCCCAACATACAGGTGTTCAGTTTTCATTGGGAAGGTCCTCATTTGATGCTATTTCACAAGGAATTCTATTGGAAAGCATTCCTCAATCAAATTTGGCACAAAACTCCTCAGAGAATAAAGTCGCTAAGACTAGCCGGATGTCTTGCTGACTGGTTGTTGTGTTATATTCATTTGAGATACCTAGGTCTCCAAGACATTTCAGTCACAATAAGTTTTTATATATCTCCCCACTTGGGAGGTCTTGCTAACCCTTGTTCACAAGGTTAGTGTCGAGGAAAGAATTTGTGTTCGGGGAGATGTCTTGCCGACAGATGGTAGTCTCGGTGAAAGGTTGTGCCTTCGGTGTAGTGTCTCACCAATGGGGTGAGGTCTTGCCGAAGTGGAATGGTCTCAGTGTATCCTCTTGCCGACCGTTGGTGGTCTCCCTGAAATGGTCTGAGCTTGCCAAAAGATGAAGGGTTTGGCATGATGGCTTGCCGATGACTAGTGGTCTCACCAAAGGTTGTTCATAAGATTGTTGCATCGGGGGGACTCTGCGGAAGTGTTTTATGTTCGGTGTGAGGTCTCGCCGAATGATCGCGGTCTCGCTGAAGGATTGTGCCTTCGGTATAATATTTTGAGCTCTAGGAGAAGTCTGGCCGACTCGCTGGAGTCTTGCCGAAACGAAATGGTTTTGGGGTAATGTCTCACCGAATGAGGATGGTCTCGCCGAAAGATTCTGAGTTTGGCATAATGTCTTGCCGACCCGATGAAGTCTCGCTAAAGGATGGTGCCTGCGGTGTAATTTTTTGACTTCGGTGTAAGGTTTCACTAACACATGGGAGTCTCTCCAAAATGGCCGGTGTGGGGGAGAAGTCTAATCGACTTGCTGGAGTCTCGCCGAAAGATGGGGGGCTTTGAGGTAATGTCTCACCGACTCATGGTGGTCTCGCTGAAAGGGTGTATGGATATCGGTAAGACTCTTGGCCGAGTGGTTTGTCTTCAATATGAGATCATCTTGCTGACTAAAGAGTCTCACTGATGGTTTCAATCTTCGGTGTAACTGATGGGAACCTGGTATGACCTCTTGCCAACTGAATGATGTCTTGCCGAGTGTGGGTGTTTTTCCAACGAAGGAGCACAACGATATGATTCTTGAGGACTCGCTATAATGTCTGGCCGATAGCGATAGTTTGGGAAAAAAATTTGGATATCGATATAACTTTTTGCAGCTCGGTATGACCTCTTGCCGACAGTTCTAAGCTATGCCGATTGTTGTTGTGAAGTATAATCGCATCAGGGAGACACGGCTAGTGTCTCACCAACATGCGATTCTGTTTGAAGAATTTTTTACTGTCGAAGAGCTACTGTGGTGTTTGTTCAACCAATCAGAGGAAGCTAAAGGAAAACCCTTGGAATTTTGACCGCTATGACTATTCTTGTGAGGAAGATCAACAAAGCATAAATGACATCGATCTACTCTGAGATCGAAGGTGATCAATTAGCTTGGTGAACAATGGTGTGGGGATCTAACATGAAAATCAGATGCTATCTCTCAAGGGGGTCAACTTGTAGAAGGATCTAAAACAATAGAAAAGTCGAAGGGGAAGGAGTTGCGAGTCTTAGTACCAACTGTGATGTCTACTAGCAAAAGTAGATCGATATTAATGACTATACTCCAGGACATTCAAGGAAACTCTGCAAGGAAGTTCAAGGGTGGACACAGAGGCCAGAAGTTAATGCAATGGTTGCAAAATATCTAAAATGCCATCCCTGGAGTGATTCTTCACTGACATGGACACGAGGGATGCACATTGAATGCAACATTAACTTTATTCCAAAAGATCTGAGGGCGGACGTGTTTAGGAACCGACTCATTTTTAGTAAACCTTAGGGCAGAGGCCGACACTTTTGGTTTTTTGGGTTGTATATATGGAATTTTTTCCTCTTTGTAAAAGGAGTTCAAAGAAAAGAGATTGTGGAAAAAGCATTATTCAACCTTTGTAACTCATGATATTTTAAGGACTTTCTCACAGTTATTTTCTGATAATTTAGGAGCTTTTGGGACCTAATTTGGAGTTCACTTTTGTATGCTTTTATTCTATTTTCAGTTTGATGTTTCATGCTGAGATTTATTTTAATCCTACATGTTATGTCTTGAGATGGTGTCTGAAGCGAAGATCTTGCAGTTGAAAAGATTATAGATTGTGAAATTTTATATAGTTTAGGCTTGATTAGTTGTGAGAATTTTATATTTTCCTGCTGAGTTAGAGTCTGGAACTAATTTAATACTTGTCTATAAGGCATTTTTATGCAGTGGCTTATATATCAAAGTTGTGTCCTATGCACTTAATGTTGTTATATTTTCATTGTGGTGTGTTGTTTAAACAAGATATAAACATATTTCTAGTGTATCACCTTAAAATTTTTTAAAGTTTTTAGTTGTTTATTGTTTAAGCTTTCTTCTTACACCTTTTCCATTTCAAGTTTAAGTGCATTTAAATGTTTATATAAATAGGAGCTGGCCTAGAACCCGGAGGTTTCAATTCATGCCAACAGTCCCACATAGAAGTGAATCCAATGTTTCTCCAAGATTGTTGAAACTTGTATAGTTCAGTTTAGGGTGCAAATTTTGAGAGATAACATCTTTATTTGTAGAAGAATTGGTCTTGAATGATCTTGAACGATACCTTGCTATGCTTTTGGACCAAGGGGAAAAATTACCAAAAGGCTTTGACATTAGTACCATAAGACCTTCTCCAGACAATGCAACACAAACCATGACATCTCATCAAAACACAAACAATTCCTCCAATAGCAATAACATTGTGGTCACCACACAAGTTGCTACTAACACTATTAATGTGACATCTAGTGGCACCACAAGTCAAAACACCTCCATCTCAACTAATACAACATCTATTGGAGGAACATCTACTATGTTCATGCCTACAACATCCGCATCATCATCACAAATGATAGGAATAATCGTTGGGTCCACATCAATGGGAGAAAATCCCACAAACCCTATGATGGGATCTTCATCTATGACAATGGGGGCATCTTCATCACATCCTTATGGTGGAATATCATTTAATCCCTTTAGAGGAAACCCACGACAAGTCTTCATTCAAGGTCCTCAACACAACATTAATACATCATCACAATTAAATATCCCACATGGACAAGGACAAAATATGAACATCCCACATGGACAAGGACAAAATATGAATATACCACACGGACAAGGACAAAATATGAACATCACACATGGACAAGGACAAAATATGAACATCCCACATGAACAAGGACAAAATATTAATGTAGACATGCAAAATTTACATTATGCATTTGATCGGATTCAGTCAAATTAGATGTCGCATTAGGACCATTCATCAATTAATCAAGTGCATTTTCATCCATTCATTTATCAAATAAGCATTATCATTCAACCTTCATCTTGCATCATCCACTTAATTAAATAAATCAGGACTTCATTTAAATCAAATCTTAAATCATTTTCCATCATTTTCTAATTTAAATAAATCAATTATCAAAGTCTTGAAAGTCAATCATCTAATCAGCATTAATCAGCATAATCATCATCTAATCCTAATCTAATACTAATCACATCCCACTTGCATTATCTAGATCTAGCCATTTGCACAATAAATCAATTTTATTGATTTATTAAAACCTCATTTTCCCTCAACATGACAAGTCAAACATGGCATTTATTGCTCTTCTTTCTTGTCCCCCTCAAAATTTATTGCAAATTTGAATTCAAAATTTCCCTCTTGGGCACTCTTCCCAAATCTTGCACAACATCAACTAATCACATGATGACAAGTGTCCTCAACTCATTGGCTTGTTTTGATCCCACATTGGTCCCTCTTCAACACTTAGCATTTTGAAAATCTTTAAATAGCAGCTTCATCTTTGAGCAAATCCCTCCACAATCTCTTGCAAGGTCACTCTCTTCATTTGAGATTTGATCTTGTCTACTTAGCATCTCCATATCAATAGCAATTTCATCATCTTAAGCTTATCAATCAAGGGTTGGGAAAGGGTCACTAGCACATGTGACACCAATCCAATATGAGATAGTTTGCATCATGTTTTCTTATGCTTTTGCTTTAGATCCTTTGTCATTTGTTTGCATTTTGAACATGATGTATTATTTCATAAGGATGTTGAATATCTTGATTTGTTGTTGAAATACTAACGATTCTGCAGATTTTATTGTTAGATTTCTAACCACATTTTGCAGATTTTAGCATCCACAAAATGGCACTTTTCTCATCGGACGATTCATGTAAGGGTTTTAAAGTCCTCAATATCAAAAAATCCAAAACATTAGAAAAATCAAAAAATCCAAAACATCAAAAATCGAAAATCCAAAAAAAACATAAAAAAAAAATCAAATAATCCCCAAAACATCCAAAACACATTTCAAAATCCAAAATGTCAAAATGTCATTCAAAAATCCAAAACAAGGTCACCGCCTTTGTCAACTAATGCTGCCTTTGAGCTTGAACGTAGGGCAAGGTTGATTCGATCATCCCCGAGACATTTAGGTCACCGAGTCTCATTATAATAAACTGACATTGCATCATGTATATCATCATCCTCAGAATCTGGCCAAGTCACAATGAACTATGGTTCTCAAGGTATAACGAGGGCAAGGCTAATTCCATCGATAAGCCCCGAGGCCCCTAGGATAGGTCTTTAGGTTAGTATCTTGGTCAAAATCTCAGAAAAATCCCAAAACATTGGAAACCGAAAATCAAAAACATTATTTGTAAAACTCTCAAAAATTACCAAAACAAATTCTCAAAACATTGCAAAATTCCAAAAACATCCAAATATTTGAAAATCCATCCTC
>VDFB02147415.1:0-31627 GCA_007258455.2 Sequoia sempervirens | reverse complement strand
TCTTCAAAGTTGCATTTAAGTTCTTCTATCTTATAAAAGTAACTTCTTCATGAAGGATATCATTGGAACATTATGATAGTGGCCTCTACATCAGTACCACCAGGTGGTTCAACATGATGGTAAAATTAACAAAAAAATTAAAAAAAAAAAAATCAAGAAAATAGTAAAAATAAAAATCACCCAACAATGAAAACCTCTTTGGTGGCACTTTGAGAAAGTACTACGATGAAAACCTGGAAAATAGGTTTCATGAGTAGAATCAAGTGTCTATATGATCCTTTTTAGAAAGAAGTATCTCATCTTTGTCATGATAAATCCAATATTCCCTCCATCCAATCCATATTTATCCAGATATTCTAGTTTATCTTGATCTTGACAAAGGTTTGACGTATACTTCAACTCTACTCATGGTAAGCTCTTAAGAGGATCTTTACCATTTTTTCTCATAAAGTCTCATAGCCCATATCTAGCATGATAAAACTCTGTTGAAATCTTCAAATATACATTACCTATCTCGGTTTGACCATTTACTTATAAATCATTGCTAGACATTGGGGGAAGGTTATTGCACTCTTGTTTTTGAATAAGTCTTGATCCATGTCTTATATCTCACGGTGTGATATTGACATCATTATCTAGGCATTGTTTATCTCAAAATCATCAAAAAATCCCAAAACATTTGAAAACCATCAAAATCCAAAAACATAAAAAAACATCAAAATATTGTAAAGCCAAAAATCCAAAAAACATTCAAAAATTTATAAAGTCAAAATACAAAACATCCAAAACACATCAAAATCCCTAAACAAGTCAGAAAGTTAGGGAATAAAAAACAATACCTTGTTGAGCTACATTGTCTTTGAGCTTAAATGTAGGCAAGGCCATCACTGATGTGCCTCTGAGACACTTTAGGATATTCCTTAGGAGTCCATCACAATAAACTGACATCTCATCAATGTCCCTATATCATCAATAAATAGTTATTGGTTAGAGTTAGTCGAACTATGTGGTCTCTGCTTGTATAACGTAGGTAAGGCTAATCATTGATAAGCCCCTGAGGCCCCAGGTCAGTCTTCCCTTAGGTCTTTGTCAAAGCTCACAAAAATAAAAAAAATTGAAAATTTGAAAACCCCAAAACATTTGCAAACTTGAAAAATCCAAAAAAGCATCAAATACTGAAAACCAAAACATTCACATAAACGAAAAAGATCAAAAACAATCTCAAAACATTGCTAAATACCAAAAACATTGAAATATTCCAAAAAATTCCAAAATCACCCATCCCATCTTGCTTTCACCCGTGATAATCTTCCATTCATAATAAATTGATCGTCATTTTCAATATTTGGTAAAAAAGATTGAAACGGATACAACAATAACTAGAAAACAAAAACCTAAATGTAAAAAATCAAACTCTTGATCATTATCAAACATGTCAATTGAACCTTATATCAATGGCCTTTCAAACAACATATCAACCTATTAGTATCCGCTAACATGTCCTAGGATACATCTTTCCTACAATGGGTATTATCATTGGTAACCATTTTGGATACTTATCCTCAAAACAAACCAAAGGTACCTTGCTTCAAAGAGGGGAAAAATGTAGACACTTAAAATTGTCCTGACTTTATTGCACACTTGAATCTGATTACTAACATTGTTTCATCATAAAATCACCTTTTTTTGACTATTTAATTAAATAATCTTCATTATTTAACTAAATTCACTAGTTTCTCTTATTAATCAAATGATCAAATCTCATTTGGCTAATTCACCCCCTTTCACACTAATTTTCATCTTATTTAACTAGGTAATGTGAATTATTTAGTTAAATTGCTTATGTCTTCTCATTTAATTGAATAATCAAATTTACTGAATTAAATGCCACACAATCCCCCTTCATTAAATAAATAAATAATTTAATGATAATCCTAATTTCCTCTAACTTGCACAATTAAAAATTTGTTTTAATTATCTAATTATGTCTAATTATCCTCACCCTCCCATTTGCAATGGACTATTCCTCCAGTTGCACTCATTCAAATTTGGAAATATCTTCTAACCTCTTCCTAAATGTTAGGAAGTGTGTTTCTTTGAATCAATGAGAGCCATTGATTAACTCCTTGACCCTTATCTACTTTCATCCTCATCCTTGATGAGAATCCTTAATCCATTCCTTCATCTCTCATTGCCTCTCATCCATTGATTGTGCAAATTGATCTTGACCCTTGATCCACCATTTTCTCCTATAAATACTCCTCACTTTGGAGAGAAATGGATCCACTTCCATTAGAGAAAAGTTACTATAGTGAAACTGAGAGCAATCTTCTTGAGAATTTTAGCATTTTTAGCATCATCTTAATTATCTTATGCATCCATTTTAGCATAGTTATCATTAATGGCTACCACCTTTGAGCTTGTTTCCATCTAGCTTAGTTTGTATCCATCTCATTAGCATTTAGCATTTAGCATTTAGCATTCAATATCCATGTTAGCATAGTTTAATTAAGATTTTCATCCATGTTTAGCTCACATTTCATCCATTTCATCAAAATTTGTCATTAAAAATCCATTTGAAGGCTTGTTTATCCAAGGTATTGGGAAAGGGCTGGCATTCCACATCATATGCAATACCAATCCCCCAATGGGATGAAGTTTAGGTTATTAGAATAGGTTTTCATTATTCATTTCTTGTTGTTTATGTTTAATGGCTTACTTATTTAATGGATTTCAAGAATTTCATTGGGATTATAGCTTAACTAGTTAGATATTGCCTAAAATCTATTTGATATGGTGTATTTATCTTGTGTTATGATTATACTCACAAGGGTAACCTAACTAGACTTGTCTTCTCTTTTCTATGACTATCTTGCAACATAGTTTGCAACATCCATATGGCTATCTGCTCGCTGTATGGTCTCTAACCTTGCTAGCTAGCCATACCTATCAGTGTTGTATTTTATCTGATCAGATTATCTCATGTCTTCAAACTATGCCATGTCTATGAAATTGTATCATGTCTATTTTTTGCTTTTTCACCTAGCATGTTTGTCTACAACTAACATGTTTGTGGTGAGATTGTAGTCAACTTTGCAGGATGGAAGACCTGTATCTTCTTTGTGTCTTGGCTCAGATTCTCTACATCATATATACTAGATTGAATACATGCATACTCTTCACCCTAGGTATATTCTCTTCAACCTCTTTCTACTTTAGCTCACACATGTTTATAATACATATGCTTGCTAAAGTGGGGGAAAAATGCAATGTCATAAAATTTCATGCTCGCACAATTTCACACTAGATAACCCTCTCTTTAGCCTAATAAAGATGATAATGAAAATTCCCTTTCTTGTAGCCCTCAAATTTATCCTTAACCTTTTATTTTTGGTTTCTAAGTGAATTTTTTTTGGGGATGCTTTCATGATGTGCAAATGTCTGCATGCTACACAAACATCCTAGCAAGATTCTTGGGTCTATGGTGATTGGGATGTTACACTTTCGCCTGCTCGTGAAGTGTAATGCCTATGTGGTCATAGATGCACCCATAAAATGGCCCTCTTACATGTATTTCTTTATTCAAACTCATTCTTTCACCATTACATTCAATCTCTCATTCATTCTTGCAATTCTACCACTCAATCTTTCATTCTCTCTTTTCTCCTTCTTGCATTCTCATTCTCTCAAGCTCTTCTATACCATTTTTCTCAAGCTTCTTGCATGTCCTTGGTTTCTACATCATTGTCTCGACTCTCTCAACTGTTACACTCCATTTTAGCTTTACAAGCTTGTTGAAGGGAGGGTAACACTTTCTTTTACTTGCATTATTGTTCTTTTAGTAGCATATTTGGATTCTAACATGTCTACTTTCTTTATCTTAATTTTTTTTCTTGTCTATTGTCTATTTCTTTATCTCTTTGTATTCTTGGCTGTCTGTGGAGATGGAAACACCAAAATGGGGGTTTGACTAAGACAAACTCTGAAACAGCCCCAACAATGTTCATTATCTCCATGTGTGTAGGTTGTTCATGTAGAGCATTGCAGAAGGCTGCATAGCGTTGGACCTTCTGTGATTTTATCTATATCTTTTATTTCTTGTCATTTCATTTCATTTAGTTTAGATTATTGCATGTTTATTATTCTTCTTCTTGTCATTTTAGTTGTTTCAACATTCTGTTAGTTTAAAAAATAGTTAGGTTTTAGTTCCTGAATAGATAGTAGGCTCTATGCATTTCTAGTTACAAGTTTTTCTTTTGGACCATATGAGACCATAACATGTCGCGGGGACATTCGTGTATTGAGTTGTTGTCATCTAGCTAAGAGCTAGTTAGCTTGTACTAGAGACCCATGTAGTCTTCACTTTCAGTCCTTAAAGTTTTTTTCCCAAAACCTATCATAAAACATTAAATATTGCAGAAAACTCACCTTTGTTGTTCTTTGTCACTTGAGCTTAGCCTTTGAGGTAGTTGAGGACCATTCATTCCCTATAGACTCTTCTTTTTCCTAGAGACTTAGAAGTATTGAATCCTCCTCTATAGTCTATTAGATAGGGTCCACACCATGATAAAATAATTATGGTAACCTAGAGTAGGTATATATATGGGACAAAAGATAAATCAAAGCAAGAAAACAATTGAAAATCAACACACAATAGGAAACTCTTGTTAAGGTATAAAGGATGGTTGTTTTATTGTGTTTGATTGATATTGGAAAAAAATCTATCCCACAAAAGCAAGGGATGAGAGGGTGAGATATGATATTTGCATGTGATCATGGTTGATTTTAGATTTTGGATTTATATTATAGGTAGGATGTTATAAGTACACATAACTTATTGGTGCTAGGTGCATTTTTTTATCATGTGTATGTGACTATGGAATATATTAGCATGTTGGGATAGTTATAAGATCAGATATAGGATGTGTTAAGATCAAGTGATAAGGATAGTGTAAAATGCATGAAGATTATTGTGAAAGTTATCAATAGAAAAAAATAAAGTATTCGGCATATATCAATGGAAACTCACTTCAAAACAAGATGTGATCACTTGCCTACATTATAAAACAAGGTAAAGGGTTGGCACACAAGTGGATGCGGATGTATGGGTAGGAAACAAGGACCTAAAAGATGAAAAAATCCAATTTATTACACATGGTGCCTACAAATAGGTTTAGTTACTTGTCTAAGGCACCACAAGATGTGGGTTTCACTAGCGAATGATTTTTTATTTTTACTATTTTTGTGATTTTTCAAAATTTCAAGTTTTTAAATATTTTTCTAAAATCAAGACATTCCTTGGATTTAGGCAAGATAATTCTTGAGACATGCACAATTTTCATAGGCTCATTGAATGGTTCACCCTCAGGGGTGGCCAACTAATAGTAACCTAAGCCATACTTGGAATTGATGACATAGGATCCAAACCAATTAGGATCAAATTTTCTCTTCTTATCACAATATTAAAGAATCTTCTAATTATCTATTAGTACAATGTTGTCAACTTCAAATGTATATGATTTGATCTTCTATTTGTAGTTTCAACATAGTCTACTTTGGCATTCTTGCAAATGAGTAAGGGTGTTGAGGTACTGTTCTCCAAAAAATCTAGCTCATGGAGGCATGTAACCTGATACTCCTTTGAACATCGTTATGCAAGGAAAAATACAATTGAATCATAATTCAGCCTCAATTGGAAATATGGCCTTAGATCCAAAGATTAGTGAATATGGAGTCAAGCTAGTAACTATGAAAATACAAGTGTGATATTCCCCTAGAGAGGGATTGAGTTGGAGATGTCAGTTATGACCAATTTCATTGAATGCATTTTAAAGATTTTAAGGAGGGTTTTATTAGACACGTTTGGTCAACATTGTTACTTTTTGGATAATAAGGAGTGGAGAAATGGTGTTGGATATAGAAGCATTGGCATATTATGTAGAATTCTTGATTCTGGAAGGATTTTCCACTATCTATGATAATGGCATAGGGGATTCCATAATGAAAAAAGATGTAGTGGAGGATAAATTTGGATATTTACTTACCAATTATTTAGGTGAGAGGTATGGATTTAACCCACTTCATAAAGTAGTTTTCAGTGGTGATGATGAACTTATGAACATTAGAGAAAGATGGGTAGATCTTTCCAACAAGTTCGAGGACCCATTATGGGAAGGGATATAGAGTAGTAATAGGTTGCAATGCTTGGGATAATGCTTGAATGAGATCTCTGTGCTATTGACAAGATAAACACATGTTCACATATTAACATGCATCCTATTCTATTCTAGGAAAATAGTAACCCATTATTAATAGATTTTTGGGTAGGATAATGTCGTTGGTGTGTGCCCCATTGATATCATCATGTACCTCTTTCAAAGTTAGAAAATCATCCTTTGTGTTAAGACATCTAAGGAGGGTGCCATCAAATCTCCTTTATATATATTTAATTATCGAGGATGGTGAAGTGAGATGGTTATTAAATGAAGGTTTTATATTGTGTTATGGAGAGGTTGGGTGGTAAGATGTGGTCATGTACAATATGTATAAATGTCATGATACCATGGTGAATCGAGACCAAAAATTTCACATACAAGCTTAAATTTGGGGACTTCATATGTTGGGAGCAAGATATTCTTAACCAAGAGCTCATAATAGTGACTATATTGTATGTCTAGTATGGATCCAATTGTAGCCATAGCATAATCCACTATGTTTCTCAATTAGGGTATGTGTTCATAATAAATGGTAGTGAAATGTTCTTCGAAGTCATTGACTATTTGTTTGTAGGGGATCAATTTGTCACCCTTTGTTTGATATTCATTATTGAACTATTTGATTATAAGTTGTGAATCCTCATAAACTAAATATGTTTAATAATCCATCAGATGGCTATTTTGAGATCATTGATAGGTCCTTTATATTTTACAAATTTTTTGGTACAAGGAAAACATATTTTGAAAGATTTGGGGATGAGATCATCTTATGGAGTGAAAAATAATATTATATCCCCTTAGCCTCTATTTGTGTGGGAACCATCAAAATAGAGTTTCCAAGGTGTAGCCTCATCTATTGTTAAGATGCACTCATTTCGAAAGTACACAACCAATGGGTGGTGATCTATGATTGGAGCTTCTATTAGCTTATATATGATGGCCTATCCTTTTGTCAACCTTTTTTCCACATAATTAATTTCAAATTCATTGAGTAACATGAAAAATTTGATCGTGTTGCTTGTAAGAGTGGTTCTATAAAGTAGATACTTGACTAGATCAATTTTGGAAATGAGCATGGTCTTATGATTGTGCATATAGTGTTGTAGCTTTTGGGAGATAAAAATGATAGATAAACTTGCATATTACATAGGAGTGTAATTGAGCTCATAAATAATAAGGTTTTGATGATATAATATTGTTGCAAACATGAGCATGATGATGTATATTGTTGTCATTGATGACAACACACTTATCTTCTTCACTCCCCCTTTGACATCAAAGACAAAGGGTAGTAAATCTGCATACATTCCCTTACTAATATATCTATATGACAATAGCTCCCCCTATCTATGTTACTCATCACCAAAAATATAAAACTATATTGCAATACCATATAATAACTCCACATATGTACATTGATAATAGATATCAATACAATTCAAAGAGAATTATACACCTTAACTGGATGAGGAAATATACCCTGATATGATGCCTTTAATTTTGTAAGGTGTGCCTCCCAATCCATATTGGCTACCTCCCAATCCTTCTTGGTGAAAGGAAAGCATGTAACTCTTGTTTTCAAACTGTATATAGAGGTCTTATCCTTCTTTCAAAAGCACTATTTTCTTTTGCACAATCTTATCTACATTGGCCAAAACTCCAATTAAAGATGTAAGTCTTACAATTACCATATTCCAGAGCTAACTATACTATGTATTATGATTTTCTCTTTTTGTTCCTACGGTAAAAAGAATTGACTATGAAGATTTCAATGGCCACTATAGTTTCTCCATTCCCATCATTCATTGGACTATATACACTTGAGGCTTGAGAAATTTGTGACTCAATTGAGTCCATCTGATCCTTTATGCTCTTTGTAGACACTGACCATTTTAAACAAAATTGAAACAATAGTTTGGATTCCTTCAAAAACTTTTGAACATCCTTCAAGTTTCCTTGTAACTTGGTATGAGTAGTAGCACATTTATCTAAGGCATTAGCTAGCCTCTTATCATTTAATTTCTTTGCTACTTCCCTCTCAATCTTCTCTTCTAGAACTATAGAGTAATCCTCAAAAGAATGTAGTAGCAACTTCAATTTTTGTACACCTAATAAAGAAGTATTAATGGATACTCCATGAAGTCCTTCTTGCAGCACCTTGACAACTTCATCAACTAGTTCTCTTTGCTCTTCTGGTGAGTTTGAAGTATCTCCTTTCTTGTAGAGGCATTGAATACATTACCAAGCTATAAATTTTCTAGAGAGGAGAGATCTTATCCATATCCACTTGACCTTGTTGACTAGGAATTTGTAACAGTTGTGTAGACACCACTGGTTAGAGCTGCATTGCATATCTAGAAGATCTTCAAGAATAAATCTCTAAAGGGTCTGGAGGATTCACAACCTATTTAAATGTGCTTTCTTCTACTTGTGTATGATAATTTTCTTTCTCTCCACTACCAAAACACTCTTATGCAATATTGTCAACTTTTGGAGGAGGCATAGTTTGTTCCTTTTGAGTTTTAGTCTTCTCCAAGACTCCTTGCTCATATTCTTTGCTCTGCTTAATAGTTATCTCTGCATCCAGAGGGGTGTTATCTATCAACATATCTTCTTGCTCATGTTGCTCATTGAATAGCTCATTACTTTCTAGGAGGGATGTGTCTTGTTGCAATTGATCTTCATCATCCAAAGAGGCTCCTAATTCTTTAAGATGATTTTCAACTATTTGTAATGTTCTCTCCTTATCTTCTCTATATCATCCTTGTCTTTACCCATAAGAGTGTTTACTCTTTGCTTTATCCAGAATTCTTGAGAATTCCAACATGAAATTTGCAACTGTAACTGTCTCTACTTAGTTCGATACTCTAACATCAATATCTTCTACTACGAAAGACATAAAACTTTAAAACTTTGGATATTGACTACTTCAATACGTACCATTATCAATGAAAAAAGGGGGGATTATTGGAAACATGATCATGATGATGTATGGTGTTGTCATTGATAGAAAACCATTATAGAAGTGATGGTTCATTAGTCTTTATATAGTCTAAAGCAAACCAAATGTTTTTGGGAAGTTGGCTAAGTCCTAGACTGAGATGGTGATGTAACATAGCATTAGTTTGTGGTCCACATTGCTCTACACTGCAATATCTTGTCATGTGGTTTTGAGATGATAATGGTAGATATTAAAGGAGTCAATATCCAATTTTTTTAGGGTTTTATTTCTTCTATAATGGAAGATATTGATGAAAATGTATCAGACTAAAAAAATACATAGTTACTGTTGCAAATTTCATGTTGGAATGATCTGTAGTCCACCATGAATGATCATTATTCTATTCAAATTTTAGGAAGTGCTTGAATATGTTAGATGTGTGTGCACTCTGAGTGTCAAGTGGTTTGGTGGTTTGCATGTCAAGTTTTGGGATGAATAGTTGGTTCATTCAATTGTTACTTCGCCTATTTTGTTGTGTGGTTCTGACCTAAGGGTTTTAGGATTGTAAAAAACTAAATTATATATGGATCAGAATCATAGGAGTATTTATAGGTCATTCCAACCTATCTTGGTGAAGAACATAGTTTGGTTACTTTTGTAAGGTATGTATGATAGAGTTTTGAGCCGACAGGTTATGGTGTCACATGTTTCATCTAGTTAGGCTGACCTAATTGATGATATGATTGTTTGTGGAGTATATACATATATATAGAAGGTCAATTCATTGAAGGTATGATGAGAGGTGTGTAGTGAAGTACAAAATGTGATAGTGGTGATCTTGTGATAGCGAGGAATGAAGTGTGTTGCAAGAATAAAGGTGTTGTCATTGATGTCAAATAGTCAATTGATTATCAACTGGTTGTTGTTGTCATTGATGTCATGGATGTAGGTTATTTGTTGTATATGTCGAGGATATTGAGAAAATTGTATTGAAGGAAGATTGTAGGTGTTCAATGTTTGCTCCAGGTTTTTCTCCAGGATTTGCTTCTACGTGTGTGTGGTTTAGATATGTTGATCATGGTTGTTGGAAGCTTCTATATCCAAATTTTTGGCTTCTGACTCATTGTACAATGTGAATTATGTTCACTAGTTGTGAACTGTGGTTTTCTGTGTATTTGGTTGAGGTCTAAGAGATATTTTGTTGGTACGGATTTCTCTTTGGTTAAGTATTATGACTTGTGGTTCTAGAGTTAAGTTGTAATGATTGTGTTGAAGATAATTTCGATATTTGGAAGGATCGTGCTTAATTGTTCTATGTTTTACACTGGTTTGGCTGACCTTGTGTTGAACACTACCTTCAAAATTGATGAAGTGTGTTGGGACCTATTTGGGTCCTCATCAAGCATGTGTTTGGGTCACCCTCATTCTAATTCCACCCTAGGAATTTTTGGCACTAACCTAATTTAAATTTAATGATGGATGACCGACTTTGATTATGTTTCAAAGTTGAAGATGGTATAAATACAGGATGAGTGAGTGGTGAAAGTAGAAAAAAGAGATAAGTGAAAATAAATAGAGCAGATGGATGCAAAGCAGATGCAAATCAGTGGGTGTATGTGATATGAGTGTGGAAAATCAGTGTGAAGCCTAAATGCTAAGTTTCTAGATGTAGTGAGTTGGAGGTGGACTTTGTCATTCATGCATGTATGTAAGAGGTTGAGTAAATTATGGTGGGTTTCTCTATTGCATTGAGATTGTCTTCTTTTTGTAACATATCTCTTCTATCTTCTTTGTATCTATATGGTAGTGAGCCCTTTGGGTGGTTAACCCTATTGGACAGTGAGCCCTAATCCAAACAGTGAGTCCTAATCCAAACAGTGAGTCCTTGTTTTGATAGTGAGCCTTTTTTTCTCAGGCAGTGAGCCTTTTGTAATTGGTTTTGATATTCTCTATAGTGTGAGTTAATCCTCACTATGTTTATTCCCTCATTGGGTTTTCCACGTAAATCTGGTGTTACTATGTTTGTGTGATGGTTTTTAGTTTTTGCACTTGCACTTAATGTTTAATCATTTTAGCAGAGTTAAGAATTGTGATTGATCTAAGTTCCAATGAATGTTATAAAGTTTAAATTTTCTACAAAAAATTCACCGTCAGGCTCTTAGTTGTCTTGTTCAACAATTGGTATTAGAGCTTGGTTCCTTGGAGAAGATCTTAACCACTTAAGGAAGGTATGGGATGGCTGGAAGAATCACTCATGATTATCTGAGGTTCAATGGAACTAATTATGTTATCCAAAAAATACTAATGGAAGAATATTTGGAGTACTATGGATATGATGTGGAGAAAGCTTACAAGAATCCTTACATGTTGGGAAATTTTTTATTATCTTGGAGAAACCTCCAAGAATAGTAGTTCCTTCGGTAACTTTTAATTTCATTAAATTGCCACAAAGAAACGTACAACTGTACCACAAAGTGGAATCAGACACAATGCATTTCCCACATTAACCCTTCTGAGAGAAGCACATGTAAATTCTATTTTGACAACTTGCATAAACAGATTCAACAAATAGAACCAATAAACATGAAAGATGGAACAAAAGAATAGAACACACAGATTTACGTGGGGAAAACCCTTTCAAGTAAAAAACCCCAAACTCCAAAAGCCCAGATCACCATTGTATTATTTATGCAACAAAACAGTTACAAATACAACTCAAGCACTAAACCTTTACAGAGATTACATCATGTTTCATTCTGGAGACAAACTGGACAACATAACCCCTTATACGATCTTCACATTGTTACAATACCTTCTCACAATATACAGTGTATATCCTCTCTCATGGACCTCTGATCAATCTCACAAGTGTTCACAATCCAAAACTCTATTACAACACTCTCTCATAGCATATAGAGTAGATTCACATAGAGGAATATTTCACATTCGATTCATAGAGAGAGAGTGGATAAGGTACCACCTTCAAAACAAATTTTACTTCTCCTGCTCCAACCATAGGCTCTCTCTCTCATTCCTCGGCCTCACGGCCTCGACCATCTCCAATCTAGCCTCACGGCCTCTGCACCTCTCTCCAATTCTTCAGGATACCATACGCTATATCAATTCAATTTTCAATCTTTTCAGAAGACCAAACGTCAAGTAGCAGTTACCATACCTCTGTCCATCCATTCAAATGCCCACCGCTCTACCGCAACCAAGAGTCAGCACCCTCGCAGTGTGGTGGTGACTACACTGCACCATCGTAGGCTCTATGCATGATTGTCGTAGGATGGCGGGTTACCTACCACCATATCGCCAGCTCATAGCCCTCTTGAATGCACCCAACGGTACCACGGTAAAGGCAGAACCATGGGATACAAAAATTTCCCTACACTACCGCTAGACAGTTTGAAGACACCTGAGGTATAATGGTACCACCGCACTACCACTAGACAATTTTCATACCTCTGTGGTATGGCAGTAACACACCTCACTACCACTATATAGATGAGATACTCTCGCGGTATGGCGGTAACTTCTCTACCGCTAGACATCCAACAAGCTCCTGCAGTATGGTGGTAACTGCACCACCGCACCCCAGAGAAAGGATACCAGAGGTATGGCGGTATCCACCACACTACCGCACCTCTCTCACAATCATCCAGAGGTACAACGGTACAAGCATGAAACACTTGTACAATTCAGCTAGACTTCTCAGTGGTCACAACAACATTGCTCTCTCAGAGGTTTAGGCCAGTGGGATTGAGGCACACAATTCCAACATTACATTCCTCCTACTAATGGTCTAAGAACGGCTGATGAGAGCAAGGCATATGAAGCGAAAAATAGGGTGAAGTACATTTTTAAGAATAGTCTTGTATATTCTGAGTTGATTAAAGTTCAAAATATGAAGATTTCTAAGGAAATTTGGGATGCTTTGGAAAAGGCGCATGAATGTGATGAAAGGGTCAAAGAGGAAAAAATGTAGAATTTGGAGACATAGTTGGAGCTCCTACACATGTCTAAACATGAGAATGTTAAAGCTTATGTACAAATATTGGATGAGGTAGTAGCTGGAATGCGAGGACTTGGTGCTACAATAGATGAATCTAGAATTGTAAAGAAGATTCTTAGAACTCTCCTTGATGCTTATAGTGAAAAGGTATGCACTATTGAAGAACATATAGATTACAAGACTTAAACTAAAGATTAGTTGTTGGGAACTTTGACATCTTATGAGATGAGAAAGCCATATTTGAGAAATGGATCCAAATCAGAGACTACTTTTAAGGCTACAAAATTTGAAGATTCGGATGAAGAAAATCTAGATGAAGTAGAAGCTAACTTTGTGAGAAAGATGAAGAAAGGTTTTGACAAGTATGAAGGTAAGTTACCCTTTAAATGCTTTAGTTGTGGAGGAATAGGTCATTATGTTGCAAGGTGTCTGAAAAGAGCTAAGAGGAATAAAAAAAGATATGAGAAAGAAAAGAGAGGTAAGAAGATCAATAAAGCATATTTGTGAATGAGGATGCTAGTATATCCAATGAGGAATTTGATTGTGGAGATCCTGATGACAATGAATTCTTGTTCCTGGCTATAAAAGATGATTCTACTTCTGCTAATTCTAAAAAATAGGTAAAGAAATGCCCTCTAGAGAAGGAGAAAAATGAAGGTCCTGCTATCTCTACCCTACATGCTAAACGAGAAAAGAACTATTGGGTTGTTGATAGTGGTTGTTCACATCACATGATTGGTGATACGAGTGAGTTTGTTAAACTTGAAAAATATGATGGAGGCTTAGTTATGTTTGGAGATGATACTGGTGCTAAGATTTGTCGGATAAGCTTAGTAAGTTTTAATGGAAATCATAATACTAATGATGTATACTATGTTAAGGGTTTAAGGCATAATATTTTGAGTGTTGGATAGATGTGCAGTAAAGGATATAATCTTGTATTTGAGGATGAAATATGTGAGATTAGGAAAGGATCTGGAATAGTGATTGCTACAGAAAAGAAATTTGAAGGAAATATCTATCAACTTAAGGGTGTTGATGGACGATGCTTTATGACTCAGATTAATGACAGTTGGTTATGGCATCGAAGAATGTGTCATATGAATTTTGATAACTTGGTGAGGATTAGTGCAGTTTAGGCCGTGAGAGATTTACCAAGGACTACAAAGACTGTTAATGCTATTTGCAATAATTGTTAGTTTGCAAAGCAATCAAGAAACCATTGCAGATCAAAGGAACAATCTACTACTGGACTACTGGATTTAATTCATATAGATCTTTGTGGTCCTATGAGAGTGAGAAGTCTACAAGGTGAAAGGTACTTTAGGCTTTTGATTCATGATTATTATAGATATACATGGGTTACATTTCGCAGAGAGAAATCGTATACATTAGATAGATTTATACATTCAAAGCTATGGTTGAAAATGAAGTAAATTTGAGGATAAAATGTTGAAGGTCTGATAGAGGTGGTGAATTCACTTCCCATGAGTTTAAGATGCTTTGTGAAGTGCATGGAATAAAAAGACAGTTATTTGCTCTGAAAAATCCTTAGTAGAATGGAGTTGTTGAAAGGAAGAACATAACAATTCAAGAAGCTTATAGATCAATGATTACTGAGGTAGGTTTATTGAAAGTTTACTAGAGATAAGGTATTCACATTGCTATTTATGTATTCAATCGAGTTCAAGCAAGAGCAAATAATACTTACAAAGACCCCCTATGAGCTATGGTGTGGAAGAATTCCTATTGTTAAGTATTTCAAGGTATTTGGAAGCAAATGTTATATCAGAAGGGATGAAGAAAAAATAGGAAAGTTTGATGCAATAAGTGATGGGTATGTGCAGGATCATCATGGAAAAAACAAACCCCTAAGTGGAAAAAATTTAGAAAAATCAGAGTTAGGCAACTTGACATAAAAATTTGAATAAGTTATCTATATTATTTCAAAAATATGTAAGAATATAATTTGTAGCAAATTGAATGTAGTTTCTAAACTACTAGGTGTATTTTAAAAAGAAAAAAATCTATTTGGTGAAAATTTGAAATTTCAATGCAAGAGTACTTAAATTTCAGGGAGAAAATAAGAAGTGTCTGTCTAACCACCCTAACCACAATAAAATGCTATTATTTTTTATAAGATTTTAGATATAAGTAGAGGACTCGTGTCCCGATGTGATGCATATTTTTTGCAATTTTTCCGCAAGGCCACTAATTATAAATTTTTATTACAAATTTTAAAAAATATAAAAACTCGTGATGTCTCCGACCACCTTTTAACTTGGTCAAAACTTCATGAAATTCTACCTATCTTTTTTTCTAAATCCTATAGTATGTGAAGTATAGAATGTGACATTTTGGTTTCAAAAATGTGATACTATTTGAAAGCTTTAGATGTTTTTCAATCAACCTATCAATAAGGGCTTTAGTCATAATTCAAATAGAAAATGAATACTACCATTTATTAAATTCAAAGTAAAGCATAATTTATATTAGTGGAAAGCTAGAATCTCCTTTAAAAACCCTTTTCATTTTATCAATTTTGGGTAAAAAAAAAGTCATCAACTACATACCCTACAAATACCCATCATATTGCCACTTTTTGGCCCATCATGATCCTGCACATACCCTAATGAAGGAATTTTTCTTGGATATTCTACTAGAAGCAAGGCTTACAAATTTTTCAAGATAATACTAAGGAATGTAGAAAGATCAAATGTTAAGATTGATGAAGCGATGAATAATTCAATTGATGTTGATGGATATGTATCTTTTGAACCTAATTGTGTAAGAATTGAAGAAATTGTGGAAGAACAAGAAAAGAATGAGCAAGAGAAGCAGAATGAAGAAAGAGAAGAAGAAGCTCCAGTGGTGTCCCCTAAGACACCTAGATATGTGTAGAAGAATCATTCAAAAAATCAGATCATTGGAGATAAGACAAAAGGAGTATTGACAAGAAGCAAAGTTGCTACTCGTGAAGTAAATTTGTGTTTACTTTCTGAGATTGAACCGAAGATTGTAAGTCAAGCATGTAAAGATGAGCATTGGATGGAAGCTATCAGAATGTTCTTAGCATTTTCTGCTCATAGAGATTTCAAATTCTATCAGATGGATATCAAGTCTATATTTTTGAATGGTGAGCTAGAAGAAGAGGTCTACATGGAACAACCCGAAGGATTTCAGTTGATAGATCCATTGGATATGGTTTGCAGATTGAAGAAAGTTTTATATGGATTGAAGCAATCTCCTAGAGCTTGGTATGCAAGGTTAGATAGGTACTTGATTTAGCAAGGTTTCAACAAAGGTACGACAAATAGTAACCTTTAATTTAAAGTTGAAAATGACAAAATCTTGATTGTGGTTGTATATGTTGATGACATTATTTTTGGAGGAAATGAAATTGTGTGTAAGATTTTTGCAGAAGGAATGAAAAAAGAATTTGAGATGTTTATGTTTGGAGAGATGAATTTATTTCTTCGGCTGCAAATTAATCAAACAAAGAAAGGAATCTTTATTTCATAGTCTAAGTATGTGAGAGAGATGTTGAAGAAGTTTGGGATGAAAGGTTCCAAACCGGTATGCACTCCTATGGTGACTGGTTGCAAATTAGGTAAAGATGATGATTCACCTAAGGCTGATTAGAGAAAGTATATATCTATGATTGGTGGACTACTGTATTTGACTGCTACTAGACCAGATATTATACATGTTGTTTATCTTGTGGTTAGATTTCAAGAAGATCCTAAGGAAACACATGTTGTTGCTATTAAAAGAATATTTAGATATTTGAATGGAACTCTAGATTATGGCTTATGGTATCCTAGGGATACTGACTTTACATTAAGTGCTTATATGGATGTAGATTGGGTTGGATGTGTAGATGATAGAAAAAGTACAAGTGGTGGTGCATTTTTTCTTGGTTGCAGATTGGTGACATGGTTGAGTAAAAAGAAAGATCTCACTTCCTTTATCTACCTGAAGCCGAGTATAGCTACGCTACATATTGCTATGCATAAGTTCTATGGATGAAAAAAAAATTGAAAGATATCATAGTTGTGTATGATGATCCTATTTCTATCTTCTATGATAACACAAATATAATTAACATTTCAAAGAATCTAGTGATGCACTTGAGGACAAAGCATATATCTATCAGGTATCATTTCTTGAGAGAGAAGGTTGTTGAAATGGAGTAAAAGCTTGAGTATGTCTCTACAAAGGATCAGCATCAGATATTTACAAAGGCTCTTCCTAAAGATACTTTTGAGTATCTCCGAGAGAAGTTAGGGATCATTTCCCCTCCTTTCTTGAAGTAGATGCATATGGAGATGCATCACTCGGGTGGGTCTATGGATCTATCTTTCTTCTGGACTGATGTTTTGGTGGCTACCTCTCAGGGGGAGCAGGTAGTGTCATGTGTTGTCATTGAAAGAGTATTATATTTTTAATTTCAAAGGGGAAATCAATTTAAAACATCTTCCTTTTCCATTGATGTAAAAGGGGGAGATGTGAAAGAAAAGAGAGAATGAGAGATGAGAGATGGTAACAAAAAATCATGAGAAGTGTGCTCAGAGCTAGTATGTTGTCTTTGATGGTTTTTCACATCATGTGTTGCTATCAATGACAAAGGGGGAGATTGTTGCAAGAATGAAGGTGTTGTCATTGATGTCAACTGGTCAATTGGTTATCAACTAGTTGTTGTTGTCATTGATGTCATGGATGCAGGTTATTGGCTGTATATGCCAAGGATATTGAGAAAATTGTATTGAAGGAAGATTGCAGGTGTTCAGTGGTTGCTCTGAGTTTCACTCTGGTATTTGCTTCTATGTGTGTGCGGTTCAAATATGTTGATTATGGTTGTTGGAAGTTGCTATATCCAGATTTTTGGCTTCTGATTCATTGTACAATGCAAGTTATGTTCACCAATTATGAACTATGGTTTTCTGTGTGTTTGGCTAAGGTCTGAGAGAAATGTTGTTGGTCCAGATTTCTCTTTGGTTAAGTCTTATGACTCGTGGTTCTAGAGTTAAGTTGTTATGATCGTGTTGAAGATAATTTTGGTATCTGGAAGGATCGTGCCTAATTTTTCTATGTTTTTTACACTAGTTTGACCGACCTTGTGTTGAACACTACCTTCGGAATTGATGAAGTGTGTTGGGACCTATTTGGGTCCTCATCAAGCATGTGTTTGGGTTGCCCTCATTCTAATTCCACCCTAGGATGTTTTGGAACCGACCTAATTTGAATTTAATGACGGATGGACGACTTTGGATATGTTTCAAAGTTGAAGATGGTATAAATACATGATGAGCGAGTGGTTAAAGTAGAACAAAGAGATAAGTGCAAAAAAATAGAGTAGATAGATGTGAAGAAGATGCGAATCAATGGGTGTATGTGATATGAGTGTGTAAGATCAGTGTGAAGCCTAAATGTTAAGTTTCTAAATGCAGTGAGCTGAAGGTGGAATATGTCATTCACGCATGTCTGCAAGTGGCTGAGTAAGTTATGGTGGATTTCTCTATTGCATTGAAATTTTCTTCTCTGTAACATATCTCTTCTATCTTCTTTGTATCTTTGTGGTAATGAGCCCTTTGGGTGGTTAACCCTGTTGGACAGTGAGTCCTTGTTTTGGCAGAGAGCCTTTTTTTCTTAGGAAGTGATCCTTTTGTATACAATTTTGATATTCTTTATAGTGTGAGTTAATCCTCACCGTTGTTTTTCCCTCATTATGTTTTCCACATAAATCTGGTGTTACTATGTTTGTGTGATGGTTTTCAGTTTTTGCACTTGCACTTAATGTTTAATCATTTTAGCAGAGTTAAGAATTGTGATTGATCTAAGTTCCAGTGAATGTTATAAAGTTTAAATTTGCTACAACTGATTCACCCCCTCCTCTCAATTGTCTTGTTCAAAAAAGTGTGTAAAGTCAATTTTTTGAGCCTAACTGGAACTATATCTTCAACATATAGTAGATGCATTGTAATTAGTTCAAATTTTGGTACTGAGCCATCCTTTTGTATATCTTTTATAATTCTAGAAGAAGTGATCTTCCTTGGGCAACGAGCCCTCCAATTTTTTTGACAGTGATTCCTCCGGGCAGTGAGCCTCCTGTAATCTATTGTAACCAATTATGATATATTGTGAGCTAATCCTCACTGTGGTTTTCCCTTTCAATATTTTTCCATGTAAATATGGTGTTCTTGTGTTGATTTTTGTGGTGCATGCTTCAATTGTTTCTTTCCTTTTCTGCAAGTTTAATAAGATGCTTTGTAATGCACTTTTAAGTTAATAAATTTCAAGGAATATTGATTCACCCCCTTCTTAGTATTCTGTGTGTTCAACAAATATATGGAGCACTCATGAACTTATGAATCATGTTGTGCCAATAATGCTCCTTGGGAAACTAATGTGGTTGAAATGTGAAGGAATAGAGGTTTACCTATAATGGGTGATATGCGAAGTGGAGGAGTTGTAATATATTCTTTGATCTTGTCAAATATTTGCTAATATAATCAATGGAATATGGTGTTTTTCATAAGAGATGAGAGAAATTTTGGCACTTGTCAACCAACTATGTAGTGAATCTTTTGATGACATTACACTTTCCTTGGAGACTTAGTTGTTTGAGAGTCTTAGGAGGTGGCATGCCCATGATAACAGTGGCCTTGCCTAGATCAAATTTGATGCCTTATCTAAAGATAATGACTTAGCCTAGTAATTTAGCTAATATAAAACCAAAGAAACACTTTTATCGATTTAGTCAAACCTTAAATTCTCTTAGGTGCTCAAACACCCACTCAAGGACTTATATGTGACCTTCCATTGATGTTGGTTTTTCTACTAGATCATCTACATAATATTCTATAGTTTTGTATAGCATATAATGGAAAGTGACTATCATAGTCCTTTGATGACTATCCCCTACATTTTTTAGTCCAAATGGTTGATCCATGGACTAGATCATTACCATCAAAATTATGCATATCCACTAGTAGTAGTTTTAGAGATCCAAAATAAGTGCTAGCATTTAGATTAGGATTGGATTGTTGACATGCTCCTCCATGATTGGCCTAAGGTTTTGTTGGAAGACTAATTGATTCTTGATATAATCTTGATAAATGGAAATGTTTAATTCATATTAGCCTTCTTCTTACATGTTAGATTGATCTCTTTCCATCTTAAAATTTTATGCTAGCTCTATTTCTCTTATCATTTCAAACCACATATTTTTCACACCTTCATTGAGATAGAAAACTTTATAATTCTAATGAAGAAAAAACTAGATTTGAAGTCCTACTTGATCCTAAATTTGAATCGATATCCTCTTTGTTATGATTTTTTATTGACGTGTAGGACTTCTTACCACAACCCTTGTTTGCAACCTAGTCATGATGACATCAATTTTTTTTATATAACTTATTTGAAATAAATCAAAATAAGACCAAATAAATTTACTATAGATTATCTCTAACTAAACTCATTTTTTTTTTAAATCTAAGAATTTTTTTTGATTTGCAACATTGGGAATATTTTTGGTAAAAATCCTAATTTCACAATATAAGTCCTTCAAGACTACTTTAAATGACCTCAAATCTAGATTGTAGTAGCTTTAATATGTCTATTGTTACTTTGCGAAACCCCCTTTTTTCTTGCATATAACCTATTAGTTATAAACGATCTGAGAGGTCCTAGATGGGTTATCATGCTCAAAAAATGTCTCTGAAATTTGCATTTCCCCTTTACCAATCTGCACAAAAAAATCCATTTTGCAAAAGTGTTCAAAGGATGGCTTTCTCTTTCTCCTTCTTTTTCTTTTGAGAGTCCCTTTTAAGTTTTGGTCCTCAAATGAACATTTGGATGAATTCTAAATGTCCATGTTCTTCCCAATTTCCCCTTCTTTTTTTCCCATTTCAAACCTTTCAGAACTTTAGGCCCCAAACAGACTTTTGGGTCAAGTCTAGAAGTTTGTTTTTCTTCTAAGTTCCTACTTTCTTATTTAGTCCCATCAAAATTTTGGTACTTGATCAAACATTTTCACCTTTTTTTCAAGTGTTTTTTTCCACTTTCTAAGTCTGGTTCATTTCTTTCAGGAGTTCAGATTTCATTCGGTCATTTGGATCTTTTGTCCAAAAGTCTAAATCTAGTCAAGATCTTTGATCCCATCCCTCTTCTTCTTTCACTCTTTGGAATTTCAAGTTTCCTTTGGATCTTTTGACCTTTCATCCAAAATTCCAAGTCCATTTTGGTTTCCCAATCCTGAATTCTTCCTTCTTTAGAGTTTTAGACTCTCTTTGGATTTTTGGAATTTTGGTCCAAAAGTCTAAGTTTGATTTTAATTCTCACTCCCATCATCCTTTTTCCTTTTTGCATTTTGATTGGTTTTCGCAGTTTTTTGTAATCATTTTTTAGTAAAGAAAATACAAGGCATTGGATCACAAAAAGTGTGACACTTGTCATGAGCTTAACACATCCATGGGATCATTTTCACTAAGGCAAGATTCAAGTGCAAAGGCATGAAAGGGCTGATGCAAGAAGTTGGGTACACAAAAAGATCAAAAAGTGGAAGTGTTTTTACTGTTTTTCAGAATTTGTCACACTTGGACTGAAAATTTGAGGCACTTACACAATGAATCTTAAAAAAAGTCACTACTATGAAATTCATAATTTTGAATCTAGTTTCCAAATATGTAAATTATTTAAATACCCAGATTATAGAAATTAAATTTTGATAGGGATCTATAAAAACCACTTTTAACCATACCAAGCACGTGTACGTTCACCACTTTTTGACCCAAATAAAAATATTTTGCTAATTCCTTTTGGGAAAAGAGAGCTAACAACATGAAGATTGATGTGGAATTTTCTTCGTAATCTTTTGTTGAATATTTTTTTTTATTAATTTTTTATTGGCCTTAATTGCCGTTTTTAAAAATCAACATGTATGGACAACATAATTGGACCTAAACTAAACATTTTTTGAATTTTTTTTTCATTGTGTAGAGAATTTTCTAAAGTTTTATGCCATATAATTTTTTTTACAAGAAACTTTAACCAAAAAAGTTAAAAAGCAAAAGCCCTGAGCATTTCAAGTTTAAGGACAAGTTTCTAAAATTAATTAAAAAATAGCAAACATAATCCAATATTAATAAAAATTATATATTTGGAAAGTAGACATCGTGTTCTCTAATGGGTTTTAATTTTATAGATTGATTCAGAAAAGAAGTCCATCAACCATGTTGTCAAAGTTGGACATTCTTCTTCAATCTGCCTTAGTTTTTTAGTTGCAGGTCAAAGGCTAAGGCTTAAATTGCCAAGTCTTTCCCAAGCCTAAAACCAAGGCTGCATGTGGGTTGGGAATTCAATTTTTAAATAACGCGGTAATATTGCTCTGCATAATGCATAATGCCAAGTATCTAATTTACCTGTAAAGGTAACATGTATGTGTTATATAACGCGTACACGTTCCTAGAATAGAATGCGTATGCATTTCATAACACATACACATTTTTGATATAGCCATTTTTTCCTAATTTGGTAAATACTGATAAAACACATTTTTTTTGCAACATTCTTTTTCTATAGTATGGACCAAAAGTGCTATTTTTTGCATTTTTTATTGCAACTTTGTCTTGTGCAGGGCATATTCTATTCAAATTGTTGGAAGAGACAAAGTGCAGGTTGAATTTTCTGAAGTGGAATAAAGTACAAGAACTTTTTACAAGAATATTTGGAAAAAGAGAATTTTTGGATGCATTCACGATGTTTTTGTACTTCAGAATTTAAAGAAAAAAGGATCTTCATACTACATAGTTTTATTTGAATATTTGGAGGAGATAAAAATTTGAAAATAGGTTGTATTTGAATCATTTTTTTTGTCATCAAAGAGGGTTTGGTAACCATGGGAGATAAGAAAAGACAAATAAAAAGATGTAGAAAGTTAATGGCACCCGAAGAAATTCAAGCAAATAGAGATATGGAGGCAAAAAGACAAAGGGATAGAAGAGAAAGGATTCATCAAATGAAAAATTTGCAAGCATCTAGTTCCAAGAATGTTGAAGAGGAATCCATGAATGATGAAATGAATGTAGATGATGCAAATGTGGAGATGGTGAATATGGAAGAAAATGCAATTATGGAGACAAACCCAACTATGCCTTCAACTTCAACTTTGAATGATGTGGAAATAGTACCTATGCAAACAACTTCTGGTATGTCTTCAAATCCACCTCTCAATGATATGGAAAATGCACCTATTCATACAATCCATCTAGGTATGTGTTCAAACCCAAGTTTTGATAATAGTGGTATTGCTTGTTTAGATGAAGCTGGATACACCATTGATGATATCAATAATTCTAGGGTTGAAACAATTCAAAAATAAAAAAATGATGAAATTATATCTTATGATAATGCAAATGAGAATGAAATCCCTCATATTGATGAAAATGTGAATGAAATCCCTTTTACATTTGAAAATGAAAATGAAACCCCTTGTGTGAATGAAAATGAAACCCCTTGTATGGATGAACCTGAAAATATTTTTTTTACAATTGAAAGAGATGTGCGAGATAAACTTTGTGGTAAAGTTTCTTGGAGACAAATTAGAACTTATGAAAATATAATATATAAAATATTTTTTTATAGAAAGAAATTAGGATTCCAATGTTGACTCATGGTGCAATTGATGAAAATGTCAAAAATGAGAAAAGTGACAGCAAATGGGTGCTGGTAAACCAAAAATAAAGATGGTTCAAAGAGAATGTCATATCTAGTGTTGCTAATGCTATTGATTTTATAGGTAAGAAAAGTCGATCAAAAGATAAGAATGTGGCTCATTATGCAATAACAACTGCTCTAGTTGATAAAGCAGCTTCAAATAAAAGAATGTTAAGTAAGATTAGTAAATGTATAAAAGTAAATCCTAGAACTTTGATAAGAGCTGCTAAAAGAAGAGAAAGTATTGAAAAGGATCCAATTAATCAATGTTGGAGTTTTAGTGGTAGACTTCCAAGATTAGACATGAAATTAACTAATGAAATTAAATCTTTAATCGAAAAATCTTGGCATGATAATACAAGAGTATCACCTAACATTAGAGATGTCTTAAAATTAAGGGTGGGTTCAAAAATTCATGAACCTCATCCAAAGCATCTCATAGATATGATTCAAACTGAATTATATAAAAAAAAATTAGATGCTTCAATCTTACCATTGAATATTAATATAAGTCAAAGATCATTTGAAAAGTGTAAACCTTGGTATGTTAGAATTAATAAGCAACGAATCTCTTGTTGTTGTAAGACCCATGTACAATTTCATTATTATTATGATAGTTTTTGATATATACGATGCACTTTTCATGCTAACCAAATTATGCAGGACATTTGTGGCATTCATATGCCACCTAAAAGAATCAAAGATTTTATTGCAGGTTTGTTTTGTGAACCCTCTAATGGAAACTTATTTTATTTAAAAACATGTATTTCTGGAGAATGTGATAGATGTGGTAACTTTTCATTATTAGGAGAATGTATGCATGAAAGTAGTTTAGATTAATTTAGACAACAATTAGTGGATGTAAAAAAAATTAAAAATGTTGAGTATACTTTGAAAGATGGAAAAACTAGAAAATGTTGTGAGCTAATTGTGGAAAAATTTAGTGTGCATGCATTTATTAATGAATTTAAAGATAATATTGTACCTAAATATGTTCAACACTCTCAATATGCTCATTGGCTTGATAATCAATTTCGTTTATGTAAAAACACATTCCCAATTGGAACTATACTGTCAACTATTGATTTTGCTGAAAATTATACTCTTGCTCCATAAGAAGAAATTCAATCATAGTATTATAATTCAGTGCAAGTAGCTATATTTGTTCACATTTTTTATAGACATGTAGATGATAGTACAAAAGATAATAGATTTTTTTTGAGAGAGTACCATTTCTATGTAAGTGATAATCGATTACATTCATCTGAGTTTGTTCAATATTGTTTTGATATATTTTATAAAAATTTAAAAGAGAGAGGAATTCAAATGCTAGAACATCTCATATGGTCGGATAATTGCACGGGTCAATTTAAAAATGCTAGAATGTTTTATTGGTTATGTAGACTTCATAAAGAAAAATAATATCCAAAGACATATGGAGTTTTTAGTTGGTCATGTTAAGGAGAACACGATGGAACAGTGCATGCGTGAAAAGAGCCTTGCTAGAGAGCAACTAAAATTTGAGGATGCTTAAATTTAGATGCATGTGCAATTATAGGATTGGTGTACTAAATTATCTACAAGAACAAATGAGCTCACACTGCTTTCTTTTGCTTAGTTAAAGAAATGGTATTTTATCGACAAGATTAGAAACAATTAATGCATCTACAAAATGGCATTTGTTTAAGAGTTCAAATGCAAACACATGGACAATATGGACAAGGGAGCTGGCATGCTTTTGTCAATTTTGTATTGCAAGTGATTGGGAGGTGTGTGAAAATACAGAATGGGTCGAATAATGGCAACAAATAGCCCTTAATGCCTACATCGACACACGTTCAACACATAATCAGAATTGAAGATAATCAACTGTTTGCATCAGATGATTATGACCGTGTTTTATATCTTGTACAAGAAGGTACATTATTTATTGAGTTGAATTTTATATGTATGCATGTTTAATATATGTGAATTAAATATAAGTCACTCTATTGATTTTTTTTTTTTTTGCAGGACATGTGTATGCTATTGTTGCACCTAAGGGGAATGAAGAGAAGACTGAGTACTGGTTGGCTAGATGTGTTGAGAGAAAACATAAGTTGGTACATCCTAGAGTGGATGATGAAAAATTTGAGTATCCAATTGGTTCATTGGTTGTTGTTGGCACCTGACTCCAAAAATATTTGATGAGAAAGAATGGACTGCCTACATTTAAAGATTATGAAAGAAACAAGAAGATTATACATTATTCACATTTGATTTTGGAAACCAATATAAAACTAGTAAGATATCACAGGAGGCTTGCTAATAAAGTTTTATGGACACTTTCAATGCATGATCATGAGACAGTCATAGATGCATTACAAAAAAGAGAGGATGTAGATGGTACAACGTAGTAAATAAATATTGGTAAGTATATAGTTGTATAAATATTTAATTGATATATATTTGTCTTTAATAATTATTTCCTAATTAAAGTTTTATATCATTTTTTGTTTTAGGTCTCCCAAAATTAGATGCTTTACAAAAAAGAGAGAAGATACATAAATTACAATAGAAATCAAATCTAGAAACAGGTAACTATATATATAGTTCTAGATACATTTAATTGATAGTATAAATATAAAACTAAATTTAATTCATTGTCATTTTATAAAAAGTTTATAATTGATTTCATATCCCCTTAAGCCATTCTCTTAAAACGCCTTAAGCCATCCTCTTGCATCCCCTTAAGTCTCTCTATTAATTAATTCCCTTTAATCCATTCTATTAGGACCCCTTAATCCATATCCTTGTATATCTACCCTTAATCCATCCACTTGTATCCCCTTAAGTCACTCTCTCAACACCCCTTAAGCTATCCTCTTTGGACCCCTTAATCCATATCCTCGTATGTCTACTCCTTAATCCATCCACTTGTATCCCCTTAAGTCACTCTCAACACCCTCTTAAGCTATCCTCTTAGGACCCCTAATCCATATATCCCGTATATCTACCTCTAATCCATCCACTCTTGCATCCCCTTAAGTCACTTCAACAATCCTTAATCTATCCTCTTAGGACCCTTTTTAATCCATATCCTCATATGTGTACCTCTTAATCCATCCACTTGCATCCCCTAAGTCACTCTTAACACCTCTTAAGCTATCCTCTTAGGACCCCTTAATCCATATCCTCCAATGTCTACCCTTAATCCATCCACTTGCATCCCCTTAAGTCACTCTCTTAACACCCCTTAAGCTATCCTCTTAGGAACTCTTTAAGTCACTCTCAACACCTCTTTTATCTCCCAATCTCTAGGTCATATGGTTTAGGGTTTATGGTTTCTAGGGTTTATGAGATTCTTAGAGTAACAAATTTATATGGGTTAATGGTTTAGGGTTAATCTCCCAGTCTCTAGGTCATATGGTTTAGGGGCCATAGCTTCCAAGTCCACAGACACACCTATGTTTAATGGTTTAGGGCTCCATTCCGTGGTCTCTAGGTCATGGTTTAGGGTTTACAATTTCTAGGTTCATTTTAGGTTTTAAATATCAAATCTATATGGGTTTTAAGGGTTTTAGGGTTCATCTTCTTAGGATTTAGGCTATATGGTTTAGGGTTTAGGGTTTAAAAATCATTCTCTCAACTCTCCTTAATCCACAATCTTGCATCCCTTAAGTCATCACTTCCTTACAATTCCTTAAGCCATCCTCTTAGGGCTTGTTAAGTCATATCGTATGTTCATGACATGTATCCCCTTAATCCACTATCTTACATCCATTTAAATCATTCTATCAACTCCTCTTAATCCACCCTCTTACATTCCTTCAAGTCATTCTATCAACTCCCCTTAATCCACCCTCTTGCATCCCCTTAATCCACTCTCTTACATCCCTTTAAGTCATTCTATCAACTCCCCTTAATCCACTCTCTTACATCCCTTTAAGTCATTCTATCAACTCCCCTTAATCCACCCTCTTTCATCCCCTTAATTCATCCTCTTAAAGGAACCTTAAGTCATATCCTCTTACATACCCTTAATCCACAATCTTGCATCCCTTAAGTCACTCTCATAATTCCCCTCAAGCCATCCTCTTAGGACCCATTAAGCCCCTAGGGTTCATGACATGCATCCTCTTAACTTTCCATCCTCTTAACTCCACTTAAGGCATTCTCTTAAGATCCCCCTTAAGCTATATATCCTCTTAGGTCCCCTTAATCCATCCTATGACAAACATCATTTGAATTTGAATGGAATTTACTATATATTATTCTTTTCTTGCATGAATTTTTTACTTAAATGACTCATAAAAATTATAGTTAGTTAACTTACATTAATTATTTTTGCAGGTTCTCATCAAGTCGGTCTACCATGTGATTGTCACTGAAAAAAATATTTTATCAAGAGACTATGTAAATGTCAATTTTTGGTTTTCACGTAAAAGTTGATAAGCTTTAATTGTATCTACATGCACATATATGTTTCATCATGTTATATAGTTGTATTAAACATCAATATACATTATATATGTTTGTTCGATGTATGAAATTCAATCAAAGAGAGATCCCATAGCCCGAGCCCTCTCCATGGTTTCTATTGGCCACTCTAATCGCATGTGTAGTCTGATGAGTGAGATGTCTTGAAAGAGAACTCCTCAATGCCCAATGGTATAACATCATCTCTGCTTCTGAAATGCAATGGAACACCGTGAGAAGGAGGAAGAACAATAGAGAAATGTATACACAAAGAGGATCGGCCACATGCTCCTAGTCTATGTTGGGGTATGCCATGCCCAACTCCCTAAAATGACCTCATATATCAAAATAGTTGGGTTTTACCAATTCAAAACTCAGCCCATAACTTTCTCAAAAAGTATAAGGGCACCTCACAGTTGCCATGTGGTGGATTATCAAACACCATCCACCATCTATCCCAAAAATGCGCAGCTATCTGCAGGTGCCTACACCATAAAATTGAAATTCATTTTTTTGTGGGTGGAATTGTTTGGTTTGTTTGGGGGTTAATAAAATATTGGCACATGGCTTGTTTGGTAATTTTTAGGTCATTGATTTCTTTATACAACAATCCATCCGCATAGAATTGTCTCCTCTCTTCTCTCCATTGATGGAACCTATCTAGGTCTGCATCAATAGATCGAATAGAATCGAAAATAGTTTGCATCATAGATGTAAACTGTGCGAGATGGGGAGGGACTCTAGGCTCATTTTTTATTAGATCTATATTTCCTTGAATGACAATAAGATTTGCTCGAATACTCTCTCTTAATTGATCTTGATTAGCTATAGGAGGGGGTGAGGGGTTAGGCAGTGGAGAGTGTGGAGGTGTGCCAGGGTTTTGCTCTGGTGGTGGATTGGGATGTATGGGATCTATAGGAATTTCTGGATCGGGCATAAAATCCTCTATTTTAAACTCTGGATCCATCTGAGCAATTAAATGGCAACTACATGTTAAACAATTAAAAAATATATATCAACAAACTAATTAAATAATGCACACAATTTGAAAGTTATTTAAAATCACATTGAACATGCACAAATTCAAAATACATTTCATTTGAAGACCATTCAATTTATAACATTAAAAAATCCATAACATTATAAATTCATAGCATGTACACACATTAAATTGAGTCCAGTGTGTGGTTGTTAATATGAGAGGGTAGAAATGAAATTATGAGGTTTTATTACAATTTATAATCTCATTCATTTTTTTCAAATAATACTAAAGATAAGAATGAAAAATTAATAGAAGACATTCAAAGGGACACATAGATATATACTAGTGACCTAATTGCAATGTACAAAATAAGACATAGATATATGCTAGTGGCCTAATTGCAATGTACAGAATAGGACCCCTTAAGATATCGATTTATGATTTAGGGTGATAAGATGGCTTAAGGGGATCTATGTGTAGTAAGGTCCACATAGATAAGGGACACATCTAGACATATATGCTAGTTTCCTAATTGCAATGTACAAAATAGGACCCCTTAAGACATCAATTTACGATTTAGGATGATAGGATGGCTTAAGGATCGGTGTAAGGTCCACAGATATGGGACACACACACACACACACACACATATATATATATGCTAGTGACCTAATTGTAATGTGTGTACAAAATAGGACCCCTTAAGACATTGATTTATGATTTAGGTGATAGGATGGTTAAGGGGATCTATGTAGTAAGGTCCATATAGATATGGACACATATATATATATGAAAGTGACCTAATTCCTTGGGTAATGTGCATGTACTAGGACCCTTAAGACATTGATTTACACCTAGGGTGATAGGATGGCTTAAGGGGATCTATAGCAAGAGTGCTGTCCTAGGACAAAATGGTCCATGGATTAAGGGAATAAAATTTGGTGGAGTTGCCTAAGGAAACCAAATTTCATTTGAAGGTCCTATGACAAAATGAATGCTTTAGGGTTTAGGGATTAGATTTTAGAGTTCAACGTTTAGGGTTTACCAACTTTTGAGAACTTCTTTGATCCCCTTAAGAAATGTCATATTAGGACCCCTTAAGACATCAATTTACAATTTAGGGTGATAGGATGGCTTATGGGGATCTATGTCTAGTAAGGTCCTAGGACAAAATGTTCCATGGCTTAAGGGAATAAAATTTGGTGGAGTTGCCTAAGGCAACCAAATTTCATTTTAAGGTCCTACAACAAAATGAATGCTTTAGGGTTTAGGGTTTATATTTAGAGATTTGATGACATGGAAACATATAGAAGACACATGAATAAATTTTTACAAGTAAATGAGAAACCCTACCACCTAAACTTAGTGCTTTGAATCAAATATGTGGCATTCTAGGAATAACTTCAATATATCAACAATTAGGAATTTTAGATTTCAATTATAACTAAGTTGTTGAGTTAAGATGGATTTTGAACCTATTTCCCTCTAAGAACTCTTGGATGATTTAAAAAGGAAGAGGGGATCTAAAGTGATTTAGACCCAATTTTTTTTCTAATCATATATTTTTTGAAAATTTTCTATGGCATAAACTCTTCATATTTATAAATTCTAGACACATGGGTTTTCAAAAAAGAACCTAACTACCACTATGTGAGGAATCAATTGATCAATTCAATAAATAAATAATCTTAGAAAATAAACCTTTGGTTATAGAATTGACTTGAATTTATGAATCATCTATCAAGTTTCTCAAAAAAGTAATTTGAATTTTCCATTGAAATGTTCATGCTACAAGTTAGCTTTGATACACTAGTTTAGAGAAAGTACAACATTTAGTTTTCCTAATAGAACAATGCCACTACACATTAGAGTTAAACTAGGAATTAGATTACACACAACCTATAGATCTTATGAATAACATCCTATAAATTAAGGCTTAAATATGATAATAATGCATCCTTACATAATTCACAAAGGGTCTCATCCAAATAAGAGAAATGGGTAGAAATCATTCATGCTTCACATTTTAATATTTATTTGATTTATAACATTTATGTGTCTAGCTATCCATATTGCACATAGTCTAGTTTAACAAGTATGACTTGCATTTCGATGTTTTTTTAAGAGAATACATCATACACTATATAAGCTAATATAACATTGATATAGAGTGATTACATGCTCATATCAACTAGCATCATGATATATACATTTATTAAATCAAGCACATAGTTTCACATGAGGTACATTATTTTACTTCACTAGTACACTTTCTCAAGTTAAATTATACAATCATGAAG
>VDFB02147414.1:0-13077 GCA_007258455.2 Sequoia sempervirens | reverse complement strand
GACCTTTCCATCCTCCACAATATCTTGTACAAAGTGGTATTGTACATCAATAAGTTTCGTCCTGGCATGGAAAGTTGGATTCTTTTCCAAACAAATGGCACTCTGACTATCACATAAGATTGTTATTTCCCCTGCATCAAAACCAATGTTAGAACACAAATGTTTCAACCATGCAGCTTCTTTACAAGCATGGGTAGCTACCATGTATTTAGCTCTGTAGTGGACAAAGCAACTACAGCCTGCCACTTGCTCATCCAACTCACCGCATTCACCATTCAACATGAAAACATATCCATTGGTGGATCTACTTCCACCACGTCCCCGCCCAATCGTAATCTACATAACCACCTAATGCCGAGTCCCTGCGGATTCAACCGACTTCATGGTAACACAAAGCATATTATGAAGTTCCCTTCAAATACCTAAACACCCTCTTCACAACATCCCAATGTATTCTTCCTGGATTAGCCATAAATCAACTAAGTACTCCCACTGCTTGGGCAATGTCTAGTCTTGCACAGACCATTGCATACATAAGACTCCCTACTGCACTAGCATAGGGTACATCAATATTTCCTCCATCTCAGTAGGATATTTTGGATAGTCCTCAATAGATAGTTTCATTCCCTGCATGACTGGAACAACTAACTGTTTGCAATCATTCATACAAAATCTCTCTAGAACAATCTTTATATACTTACTCTAACTGATCCAAAGCTTTCTATTCTTCTTGTCCCTGGTTATCTCCATCCCCAGAATATACCTTGCTGCACCAAGATCCTTCATTTCAAACTTAGCAGACAACTGAGACTTAAGATCAAAAATCATTAGCTTGCTATTTCCAATGAACAACATATCATCAACATAAAGAGCAATAACAAGCACTTGATCACTTTCAGCTTTATAGTATACACAGTGATTATATTTTGATCTCACAAAGCCTAAAGATAATACATAGGTATCAAATTTTTGGTACCACATTCTAGGTGACCGCTTTAACCCATATAGACTTTTAATTTGTATACTAGTTTTCTTACCTTTCACCCAACGTACTCGTGGTGGGACATATAGATTTCTTCTTCAAGATCACCATGAAGAAATGTTGTCTTCACATCCATCTGTTCAACCTCTAAGTCATAAGTTGCTGCAAGTGACAATAGAAATCTAATGGATGTCAGCTTTGCTACAGGAGAAAAGATTTCCCCATAGTAAATTCCCTCTACCTGGGAATAACCCTTTGCAACCAGTCGTGCTTTGTATTTTTCTACACTGCCATCTAGACCAATATTTTTCTTAAATACCCATTTACATCCCACAGGTTTTCTGCCTTAAGGCAAGGGCACGAGACTCCAGGTTTCATTTTTATCTAATGACGCCATTTCTTCCTCTATGGCTTCCAACCAAGAATCCGAATCAGACATTTTAATTGCCTCCTTTATAGTCCTAGACTCGTCAGTGCTAGAAATCAAGGCATAGGCACAAGTAGAATCAATTAATGAGAACCCATACCTATCTGGTTGTTTCCTTTCTTGGGTTGACCTCCTCACTGGCTGTGGTTGAGGTTCATCTTCTTCAGAACTTTCAGAACTGCTTGAGCTCTCCTCAATTTTAGGTATGTTTTGAATCTTCAATTCCTCTTTCTCTAGTGTAGGAGGAGTTGCTGCTACATCCTTAATGTTTTTTTACTTTGTCTCTGACTGCAGATCCAAGCTGGAAGGTTTCAGCTCATGAAAGATTCCACTTTTGTTGTACACAACCTTCTCTATAATAGGATTACAAAGCTTGTATCCTTTAATGTTAGCACTATAGCCAATAAAAATACACTTGACAACCTTGTTTTCCAACTTAGATCTTTTTACATCTGGCACATGTGCATATGCCTCACAGCCAAAGACTCGTATATGTCTAAGAGAGGGATTCTTACCAGACCATGCTTCCAAAGGTGTCTCATCAACAAGGGCAAAGTTTGGAGACCGATTAACCAAGTAACATGCAGTAGCAATAGCTTCAGCCCAGAACTTCTCCTCCAAACCAGCACTACTAAGCATACTTCGTGCTCTCTCCATCACCGTCCTATTGAACCTTTTTGCAACTCCATTATGCTATGGATTATAAGGTGTAGTCTTGTGTCTTTTGATTCCATGGTCTTTACAATATCTTTCAAATTCATCAGAACAAAATTCACCACCATTATTAGTCCTTAAGCATTTTATTGTTTTACCAGTCTGATTTTCAACAAGATTTTTAAACTCCTTAAACTAATTGAACACTTCTGATTTACTTTTCAAAAATATATAAAATGCTCTTCTTGAATAATCATCAATGAATCCACACATAGTATCTTGATTTAGACAGTTAGCGAAATTTCATCTAATCGACCAAACACATCCTAATGAATATATAGTCTAACAAACCAGCAGATTTATGAGGACTGGAATAAAATGAAACACGGTGTTGTTTTCCATATATACAGTGTTCACAGAATTCAAATTCAAGGTTACAATCTTCAAGCCCCTCAACCAGGTTTTTGTTCTTCAAGGTTTTAAAACCTTTTTCTCCTATGTGGCCTAACCTATGATGCCAAAGCATAGTCTTCTCAGCAGGAATTTTTACTTTCGTAGAGTTTACATAATTAGGGATATTTCCCTCTTTACCTCCAAGAGCAGCTTTCGGTGACTTTGAAGAGACACTGTTACAATAAACAGCTTGTGCATCTAGCTTGTATAGGGTACCAATTCGAGCACCTCTAGCCAGCACCATTGAACCTCTAGTCATCTTGTAGCCACTTCCTGAGAACAAGACTTGTACTCTGATATCATTTAGCATACTTACAGACAATAGATTTCAAGCCAGACCTAGTATGTGCATAACATTATTGATCCCCTTTATTCTGCCATCAAGGAATTGGATTCTAACTCTTCCACGGCCAACAATTTCCAAGGTTGAATCACTCGCCAAGTACACCTTTCGACCATCGTATTCTTCATACTTTGTAAACCATTCTCTGTGAGATGTCATGTGGAACAATGCTCCATAATCAATCAACTAGACATCATCTGATGCCTGAGTAGCCAAGGCTACAATGAAGGTATCACCATCACTATGAGAAGAACCATTATCGAAAGATCCTTTCTTCTTCTTTTTCTCCTCTTTACAATCCTTTCAGACATGACCAGGTTGCCCACAGTTCCAGTACTTCACCTTGGACTTCTTGCCAGGAGACTTTGATCTCCCCTCTGATTTCGATTTGGACTTCTTTTCCTTCTTGTTGCCTTTCTCCTTTGACCTTCCTCTGATAGCAAGCGCCTCCTTTTCCATCTCAGAAGATTTTCTTCTCATTTCTTCTGACAACAAAGAACCAACAATATCTTCCATTTTGAAACTGGATGTTGTACTCCCAATAGCCATCACTAGATGATCCCATGAGTCTAGCAAAGAACATAACAGAAGCATACATCGATCTTCTTCTTCAATTTTTACACCAACAGATGTTAATTGTGTGAGCAGCATGTTAAATGCATTCAAAAGATCAGCTACAGACCCTCCTTCCTGCATTCTCAAAGAGTAAAGCTTATTTCTCAGGAATAGCTTATTCACCAAGGATTTCCCCTGATAAATGGACGCCAGTCTTTTCCACAAGAGAGAGGCAGACTTCTCTTCATGCACATTGAGAAGAATTGAGTCTACTAAACAGAGCCTTATCAGCCCCTTCGCTTTTCTATCTGCAAGGTCCCATTCTTCTTGCTTCATGCATGTAGGTTTATTTCCAGACACAACAAGCCAAAGGTCTCGATCTACTAAGAGATCCTCCATCTTGAGTTTCCACAATTCAAAGTTACTGCCATTGAATTTCTCTATTTCAATCTTCCCAGATGAACTAGACATCTTAATCTGTAAATAGAAGTAACAATCTCTACAAAACTCCCACTAAATAGTATTGACACAAAAAACCCAATGTACCCCCAAGGATAACACAACTGGCCAGGCTCTGATACCACTTGTAAGAAAAATTAGATGTGGAAAACAATTTTCCTAACGTCAATACCTCAGGAAAGAATGTAGAAGTACTTTTAAATTTTCAATTACAGTCAAAATTGAGATGCACTATGAGACAGATTACAAAAACAGAGTATTTAGACAAACACACATGAACACCAGATATATGTGGGAAAACCATTACGGGAGAAAAACCCACCACACCAAGAGAAATCACTTTGTATTATAGTAATCAAGATTACATACAATTCCAGACTTATCTTTCTGGTGTCATTATACAACAACATTCATCATGTACATTCTTCGAACAGAAACTTCCAAGTTACAACCTTTACAGATTTTAATTCCTTTTCTGATACGGTTTGAACATTTCAAACTTCACTATTGATCAAAAACTATCCAACCCCCAAGCGTCTACAACTTCCAACCATATCCATGGTGTTCCCTGACTATTGAGATTTCTCACAAAACTGTCACACTGAACTAACTGCTAATGGTTCACTTTCGACTTCCTCTATTCGTCCATGAGATTCCATGTATGACAATCAGACGGTCAACAAAAATCATAATGCACTGGCATCTCGGTGAGACACTAACAGTGTCTTGCCGATGCCACATATACTTTGTACCAATGTCGCCAAGAGTCATCGTAGTCGCCAGGATGTTCTATCGAGCTCCATAAGTTACACCGAGCCACCAAGCAGTCGCCCAGACTTACCGCTTTCGCCAAGAGATCATAGCGAGTCACCAAAGGTATACCGCAAACTTAAGTCATATTAAGCTTCAAGAGACAGTCGGCAAGACTCACATCTATCGCCAAGATTCATACCGATCTCCATACATTTCACCGAAGTGTTCAACATAAAACAGTGTTGGCAAGACATGTAGCCCTCGTTAAGACTTCTTATCGATCTCTATGACTTATCCCGAAAGCCTTTTGTCTTTCGCTAAGAGTTACACCGAAGACATACACCTGTCGGCTAGACAATCGACTTTTTCCGAGACACCATACCGAGATCCACATGTTTCACCGATGATCAACTGTCACCAAGAGCTACCCTGAAGACTTCCAAAAGATGATTCTTTCAGTGAGACCTTGAATGTTCGCTGAGACGTTTCTCCGACCACTATGAGTTACTCCGAATAATGCTTGGATGAGTCCCCATTGGCAAGACTTCCACTATTCGTTAAGACATCTTCCCGAACATTAGAGTTACCCCAAAGACATCAATACATACGCTGTCGGCAAGAGATCAACACTTCGCTGAGACATCTTAGCGAGAACCTTCAGTAATCCTGAAGCCCATAGTCGCCAAGAGTCTCCCCGATGCACGATTGAATGGCCTTTCGGCCAAAGGTCTCCCTAGCACTATAAGGTCACAGTGAACACACTATGTAATAGCGATAGACTTCTCAGTGTACAAATCGGCAAGACAGTAACAAGGTCACAGCGACCTATTTAGAAATGAATAAAGCAAACTGCTAGTCGGCGAGACATGGAACCTGTCACACCGACTTGGCACTCATGGAGGTTTCAGCCTGTAATGTTTGAGACACATATTTCCAACAGTATTTGAAAGAGTTGGAAACTCTTAGACAACTTTGACATCTTGTAACTTGATATATATATATATATATATATATATATTTGCATTAAAATTTTTATTGTAGATTACCTTTATTTATCATGATATTGAATCAATCTTTTAATTCTAGCATGTTGTAGCTTGTTCGTCTATGTAATATTTTTATTTGCTTGTATGTTTTAGTTCAAGTTTAATATTATGTTAGTTTTGCATTATAAAATTTATGGTACTTAATAAATTATTCATTTCATGACTATATTTACTACCAATTAATGGAAACCAGTAAATAAAAATGACTAAATTAATGACTAAAGTAATTATTAAAGTAATGACTAAAGTAATGACTAAAGTAATTACTAAATATATGACTAAATATATGACTAAATTAATGACTAAATATATGACTAAAATAATGACTAAAGTAATGACTAAATTAATGACTAGATATATGAATAAATTAATGACTAAATATATGACTAAATAAATGACCAATTAACAACAATCAATGACTAAATTATTGACTAGATATATGACTAAACAAATCACTACCATGACTAAATAAATGACTAAATTAACGACTAAGTCAATGACCAAATCAATGAACAAATCAATGACTAAATAAATGACTAAAATAGTTAAGTCATAAATTTAGTGGTGTTATAAATGACTACAAATAAACCACTAAAATAGTCACGTGACTAAAATTAATGACTAAAAAATATGACTAAATAAATGACTAAATCAATGAACAAATTAATGACCAAATTAATGACTAAATACATGAGTAAAATTGTTTAGTCATAAATTTAGTGGTGTTATAAATGACTACAAATAAACCACTAATAGTCACGTGACTAAAGTTAGTCATGTATATGCAATTTTTAGTAGTTTATTTAGTCATATATTGTTGTTTGTGTACTAGTGAGTCCTAGGATTTCACTGTTCTACCTTACCAAGGACATGTTCTCTTAATTCAACCTCCCTAAAACTTAGGTGGATGATTGAAGACAAAAAATCTTAGCCATGCAAATGCTCCTATAATGAAAGGTCAAATCAAAATTCATTTTAGTGTACCAAATTGAAATGTTCCTCCTTGTAATGTGAATGATATTCAAATAAAATGCTTGAATTGGAGTTGATTATTAATGAATATAATTGAATTCTCTTAAATACGGTCCAAACAACACAATGCTTTTGAGCTGGAGAATATGGAACAGGAACCGTTAGGAATCTTGGTCAATGGGATTCATCTTAAGTTATTTCATTAGGCATTAAGCTCTACTTTGTACATATGTAAATAGCGCTTTATTTTCTTTCCCGTTTGTTTGGCTGGTTCTTTTTTCTAAAATCAGTTGTCGTTCTGCGAAATTACTCATTATCATTACTGGGTGAAACACCAGAGTTTCTTTACACAAAATACACTCATGTACTGAGGAATAACATATAAAACTTGCAAACCTAGAAAATTTTAAACACAGAAGCAAGGAAGAGCATGGATTTTTCTTAAAATGAGAGATATATATTTATATATATGTTCTTTGGTTACAAAATGGCTGGGGGGTCGTATTCCAAAATATACATGCATATTGAGGTATATTATATATGATAGCCTTTTATCAGGCTTATATACAGCAAGAGAGTTACATTTTGAGCAGCAGGTAAATGGGTTGTCTATCCGAAGGCATGACTGGCGGCAATTAACGCATTCACTGCAACATCCACTTCTTCCTTGTCCATGGGCTCCTCGGCAGTACTAGCAGCATCATTTGGCACAACCACCATTGGCAGTGGAAACACCAGGTTCCTAAAATCAGTAGACTAGTCTACGTCGTAGAAAGGTATCATGTTGTAGCTCTGAAACAGGAAGTGTAGGGCTTGAGTAACCCTCTGCTGGTGCTGGTCCCGGGTCTGCAGGTGGAATCTGCTGAGAAATGGCAACCAAACAACGACAGCTTCTTCCTCAATAAAGCGATGCAGGTCACTGGCTATTGGCAGACCTGTCCCATAGGCAGCATGCGCAACGACCTCACCAAGACCATTCAGGTATTTCTTCGGGAAGATTTCTTTCACCGGCTTTAGGATCAGTGGCCGGGGAACAGAAATGTCCAGCATGGATGCTACAAAGTGGGAGCATATGTCGATATTCACCCGATACTTATCCTCATATTCTTTGCAATCTTTGCCTAAGACCCACTTAATGGCTACTAAAACTAGAGAATGCTTGTTCTTCGTCATCCTTTTCAGTCTCCTAGTTGAAATCTCCCCTAGGAACACCGTCTGTGACTTATACGAGATTAGACGAATTGAGGTATCCATTGCTCTGACACTGTCTCTAGACTTCTAAGCTAATGTCAAAATTGTTTATCACCTAACCTATGAAAAGACTTGCTTAACGCTCTGTTATTGACCTATCACTTCTCAAAAGCTAAGTATAAATTGCTTACTACTTACTGGCCTATTTATAGAAAAATTGACAAGACCCATGCTAATCCGCCTCTAAAAAATGTGATATTATGCTAGCTGCTATCTCAAAAGATGAGTCTGCATTTGCTCATATTTTCGGGCCAGTTACATCCATGATAACATGGCTCAAGGCATGCTTAAATAAATGAAGCTGATTAAATTAGCTTTAAAAAGGTGGCGCTTGTTGGCAGTGAGATGTATGGCCATAGGCTATTGTGTCATCTCACAAGCACGTCCTAGAGCCCAAGGCGATACTCATATCTTTTCAGGCGGTGATTGTTTGCTTGGCGTAATCAGTCCTGTCGGATATTAATTGCCAGCGCATGCTAATGCAAGGTTGGCAAGCCAGTTACAGACTCAAGTTCCAAGGAGATCAAGGCATATCACACGATCGCCCAAATGCAATAATGAAATCCGGCCACCTCAGAATAGCAATCAGTTCATCTTGCACGAGTTGCAAGATTAACGGTACATGCTGAATTAAATGCAAAAGGCTTGCTTTCGCCTACCACCCTTGGGAAAGGTTGCTATTATTGCATGAAAAGGCTTAATATTTCAAAATATTTTTTCAAACACAAGGAGAAGTGTAGAGTTGTTTTCTGTGTGTCTATCTAAAGCCGAGCATAGTCACAATTATCCAGGAGCTTACAAAAATCTTTAGAGAAGGAGAATGTCAGAATCTTCAGCTCAGCCAATTCAGGAGGAAATTAGCCAGGAACTATTCATAGCTATTCGTTCTTCAGTAGAGGTATATATTTATGAGGATGTGGCATACGCCACACCTGGTATACCCAGCAAGACGAGAAGACCCTACACGGAGGAGCTGGATAGACCCAAGAAATAGAGTAACCAGAAAAAAGTTGAGGAAAAATGGGACAATATCTATGACCCAAGGCTCACAAAAAACCCTTAGTCTCTCAGAGAGGCAGCTTGTGCAAGGTTATCAGCACCAAGGGCGGACCAATCCACTACAAGTAGAGTCTGGTATAGTGGTCTCCCACAATACATGGTCCCATTGGTGCACTATTGCCCAGAGGTGGTTGATACTGCTATTCAACGTTATAATCCTGATACCTGATACCACTTGGTGGTTTTGTGTGAGATTGTTTCTATAAAAGAAAACACATGGGTAGTTGTCTAAGGTTGGAACGCTGACTAGTTGGAAAGTTAGCTCTTGTTTGCATTTGTGAGGGTTGAAGCATGGCATGGTATGTGTGGTTACATGCTTATTCACATGGAGTGCTTGTAGAGGGTTTGATGTTTCAAAGGTGTTTATGGAGGACTCTAAAAATGTATTGTAATGTTTATTGTTGAATAATACATGAATAATATATTCTTTTGGAGGTTAGGTTTTTCCCTCTTGAGGGTTTTTCTAGGGTACATCTTGTGTCATCTTTGATGGTATGTTGTCTATTTTTTTGTATATGGATTATGAATACTTGTTTACATAGATTTCTCTATTTGGGTTATGTGGAAATTGTTGAATGAACAAGACAACTAAGAGGGGGGTGAATCAGTTGTATCAAATCAAAACATCAAAACCTTCAATAGTAATCAGATCCACATGCATTCATTAAACCCTTAATCTATTATAATGTTTAAACATGAAATGTAGATAACAAAAACTAAAACAACAACACTATACACAAGAGAACACTAGATTTACATGGAAAACCGTAGGAGGGAAAAACCACGTCGAGGATTAGCTCATAATATAAGTAATTGCAAAGTCAGTACAAAGAGGCTCACTACTAGAATAGGACACACTGTCCAGAAAGGCTCACAACCCAGACTCGCTATCGGAATAGAAAGAAGAAAAGAAGATAAAATGTTACACAAATAACATGATCTCAATGTAATAGATAATCCACCACAATAGCTCCAACAACATTCATAGCCTTCAAGAGATCCAGATACCTCAGCTCACTGCATTCAACAATCTCAATGCATTATAGCTCGCACTGCATTTCACAATTATGCACTTAATTTCACATCACAACACTCAAATTTATTCTACTCTCCATCTCACATCAACTCACCTTGCATTTATACCATCCACAACTTGAAAAGCATCTTCAAGTCGGCTACACACTCCTTACACTTTACAAACTCAAAAATAGGTTGGCACTAAGCATTCTCGTGGTGGATAGGAACAAAAGTGGACCAATACAAAACTTAATTGGGACCCAAACCAACACTTACACACCATGCTACACCTTCATCAATACTTAAACATCTTCGAATTTAGTGTAAACACCAGGTCGTTTGTTACCCATGCAAACACCATTAAACTTTGAAGTACACACTTCCTCAAATCCAAGGATGAATTGTGAACCACACACCATGCTTCATGATGATCTAGAATATTCCTTTAACATTTTTAAATCCACCAAACTCCTTTGAAACAACTCGCACTTTTAGAATGTACATGCCTAGTACACTCAAACTACACTACCAAACACTGTAACTGTAAAATCTATCTCTGGAGTGTCAAACCATGAATCATCTTGACACAAGAAAGAGATCAACACCATCAACATACCTTCAGAATCACAAGACATGAATAATAATTTCCCAAAAACACAGAGAAAGAATATTTCTCCCATACACCTTTCTAAGCAACACTGCAAAACTAGTTCACACACTGGTGAACATAACTTCTTCTACACATCGATCCAGAAGCCCAAACTTTGGATATAGAAACTCTAAACACCTCTAGCCAACATATCCAAACTACATGAGCAGATCTTCAACCCAAAAGAAATGCGGAGCAAAACCAAAACACCTTAGTAACACATTGCTACCTCTTTTTATCAATTTTCTCAATATCCTCGACATCTTTATCACTACCACAACTATAACCAGAAGTTTATCAAAGCAACACTAGAGGTTAACACCAGTAACTTAACTTATGACAACATAATTCAACTAATCAAAGTAGCAATCTCCCTCAACCACTACACAACTAACATCAATGGCAACATAAGCTTGTTGACATCAATGACAACACCTTCATACTTGCAACCAAAATTATCGTGGGTGGATGCATATTTCTTTTCACCAATATATCTATTATTTATTCTAATCTAACTATTTCTATGCCTCAGGTCATTTCTACAAATAGAAGGTCAATCTTGTCGTTACAATTTTGACCTCTAAATTTTCAAAAGTAAAATTCTAAATTTGGTCAAAATTTTGTTCATTCCTATCTCCCCTAAAACTAAATAAACATGTATTTTATGTGATTTATTGTTATGTCCTTGTATTTAAGGGAATTCAATTATATTCATTAATAATCAACTCCAATTCAAGCATTTTATTTGAATATCATTTAACCTTTGACCGTACGGATGCTGACGTCATCAACAGTCTGTACTGTATGGAATTTGATATGGTCAAACCAAAGTGTAACACGTGGAGGAAGAGTCATCGTACAAAACCAATCACGTGTTGACACGTGTCATCCGTACATCCAATCAGCATCCGGTTAGTAGTACAGTGGCAGTCCAGTCAGTGACACGTCAGCTTTGAGTCAGCAACATGTTAGTAGCATAAGCGAATGGTTCTCTAAAACGTGGCATCTGGTCAGATTTGAGTCAGCGAGGTCATCTCATCAGTTGATTCCATGTGGACTAATCAAAGAGTGCCATGTGGCTTCCCGTCGGAAGACTCCTTTGGCCTGTTGGCGAGTCATTTTGTTTGTTAAAAGGGCGTTGGAGGGATTTGATCCCATAACCCCTCATATCCAAAACTCCCGTGCGCCCATTGTGCCACGGATGGCGCGTTTAACTATAATAGAATACCAGTTTCTTTTGTTGTGTGTTTGTTGAGATGGTTTGGGAAAAAAGCCAACGGCCAGGAGTGGAACCCGAAACCGCGGGTTCCCCAAAATATACTATTACCAACGAGCCATCGAACGACTTTGGAATAGATCGGGCGTCGGTTGGTTTTGATGAATTATCAAAGCCGAAAAACCTTTAAAATAAAACAAACTCCCCAATAATTTAAAAATAATAACAAACATTAATCTTTTTAAAGATTAAATCAAAACTTCCCAATGACCCTAAGCCCAAGAATGAAACAACAAAGGGCTTAAATTTATTTTTGGGATTTATCAAAGATTTATTATGTAAAATGGGGGGATTATGGAAGATTTGAAAATATTATGGAGAGATAAGGAATATTTTGTAAATCAATTGGTTAGTAACCAATTTGATTCATTTTTTGTATAAAAAGGGGTGTGAGGTGAGAGTGGAGAAGTTTTTTTTTTTTTCAGGTGATGAAGTCTTGAAGCTGAGGTGATGAAAGAGAGGTCTTGTAGAGATTCTTTGGGCCATTCTTGTACTCGAGAGCGCTGTTATGCTGTCGAAGTGCTTGGAGAATGGTTGTGGTGCATTTGTAATTGATTTTTGGAGTTAATCGAATCGGTCTCTCTATTGGAGTGGACCCAGAGACATAGTCATGTTTGTGATGAACTCCGTAATCAAACGATGTTTGCATCTCTTTCTCCATTATTTTCTTCCATTCTGTTATAATCACCTTGTTGATTCTTTCATTTTGTTATTTCCTTAAGTTAATTTTGATTTAATTAACTTGGAATAATCATTGTAAAAGTTAAGCATTCAATACTGCATATAGTCTAGATCCTATACAGATCAAGTTCACAAACAAAATCCTTATGCACAAGTGAAACTGTGCATGATATCACTCAAATACTCCTTGAATGTTTGTAACATACACCAATGCAACTTCTTCATTACTCAAAATGATGTAATCGATCATCTAGATATATCCGCAACTAGGTATTTTATTATTACACGTCGGCTCAACAAAACTCAAGAATATTTACAAGTTGTCAGCCCAAATCATGAATAAATTTGATGTGTATCCAAACAAGTCGGGTAGACAGTAGCTAGGACCAATAATTAAACATTTGAACATGAAAACATTTTGAATAATTCCACTTTACACATCCACAGTGTGCCACATTCCCTGAGTCGACTACAACAGACAAATAGAAAAAAAAGTGTTC
>VDFB02147413.1:146487-163888 GCA_007258455.2 Sequoia sempervirens | reverse complement strand
GCAGCACAAGGGGCATGAATGTGAAAGCATCATGCTAAGACAAATTCAGATACTGTAGTTGGAGACACCCCCTCTACAAAAAGTGAATATGAAGGGACACCACTAAGCACAAGCAAATATGGAGGGACACCAACTACCACAATTGAATATGGAGGGACACCATCTATCACAAGTGAATATGGTTGGACACCATCCAACACATCTCAAGTTGAGAGTACATCATCACTTAGATTTGATGAAGAAGGTATGCCATCATCCCCACGAGAACCTCAAGGTATGTCTTCTACTCCACCATTGATCGAAGGTACACAATCTATCCCACCTCAATTAAATATTGATGAAATTCCTAATGTTGAGATGTATGTACCTAGGAGAACACCACCTAGAATTTTGCGTAGAAAGCCAAAGTATTTGATTAATATTGATTAGGATATTTTGTAGCACATGGAAGGTAAGATTCTAGCACACACTTGTAGAAGATATGCTGATAAGATTTGGAAATTCACTTTGAAAGGCTAAATTAGGCGCAAGATGCCAACTATTTGTTGAAATGATGCAGGGTATAAAGTATAGAGACATGATGAAGACTCCTGGGTTGAGAACATCAAATGCATTGAGTGAAAACACTATTGTGAAGAATCTAATGGATGCATGAGAGTGTGGGTAAGACCTCACGCTTAAAGGATAGTAATGTCACCTGGCTTATGTCGACCACATGGCAGTAAGCAATCAAAGATGGCTCATCTCATTAGAAGTGGTGAACAAATGAAATTGCATGAAGAAACTTTTATCAAAATTAAGACCGAAGGTGGCAAAGAGGTGAGGCGCTAAGTTGTGAATTATGGGGCATTCTCAGGAGACCTCAAAGATTAAAAAGTTGTTGAGGCATTTGAGGGGGCCACTGGTTTAGAGGTGTGGAAGAATAACACAAAGGCCATCTCCAAATCAAAGGGATGTGGTGAGAAGGAGAATGCGTGATCCGGGCCAGAGTAGGCCACATCCAAAGCATTACGGATATGAATCAGAGCCCAATTTTCATAAATTTCAAATGGATTATCCTCAAATTAGTATTTTTTTCATAGATTTTGAAATTATTAAACCTTTTATAGTAAGATAAATCACACACACACTACTTGTTGTTGTAGACTACATATAGTGATTCTCTAGCAAAACATGATTTTTACTTGTTAATTTCTATATGTTGTGATTTGCATATAGCTGCGTGTTTCTTGGGATTGGCATAGAATCCCCCACCAAAATCTTCAAGAGAGTTCTTATCAAAAAATTTATGTGAAATAGAGGATGGCCAAATATTCTACAGGACAACATGCTTGGGTGGTTCATGTGAGCATTGCAGTGGCTTGCAGCATATGCTAGTATGTCAACATATGGAAAGCACAGATGAGGTGGGACAAAAACTAGTAGAGTTCGAGAAATATAAAATGGTGGCATATGCTACAAAATATGGGTCTCAAGAAAAAGGGTGTGATTTGGTTGTTTAGAAGATTCCAATGTATTAGTTTATGTCCATGTTTCATGACAATATAGTGTATGAGTATGCAAGGCATACCCATAGAGCCCAATGGCTGAACACACAATTAAAGCTATGCAAGGACACCTTTCCAGTTGGCAGCATAGTATCAGTGGTTGACTTTGCAGAGAACTACACTTTACAACCACAATGTGAGGTGTAGTCACAGTATTACAACTCCACACAGGTTTCGATATTTGTGCAAATAACATTCATTCATGCAGTTGATAGTATAGAGGACCAAAGGAAGGTATTGAGGGAGTATCACTTTTATATTAGTGATGATCTCACACATTCTCATGATTTCATGCAAGGTTGCTTCCAGATGTTCTACAGTGATTTGGATTAGAGAGGCATAACATACAATTGACATATAATATGGTTGGATAATTGTGCAACACAATTCAAGAACTCACACATGTTCTACTAGTTGAGCAGGATGCATGTCATTATAGGTGTATAACATATGTGGAACTTTTGTGAGGCCGAACATGGAAAGGGGGAGCATGATGTTTGAGGAGCATGTGTGAAAACAACATTAGCACGAGAAGAGTTAAAGTATAAAGACAGTGCAAAGTTGACATATGCAAGATCAATTGTCGAGTGGTGTAATGCTTCGATGGGTCTAGGTAATGAAGGTACGTCTTGAATTCATAGATATTTTGGTTGATGAATGATACTAACATTGCGCCATATGAGGATTGTTGTACAATAACAGGATCAATTGAGCTACACTCTTTCCTTAGCTCAAATGTAGGTTCATGGAGTATTCATACACGAAAGATGGCATGCTTTTTTTCTTCATGTACAATGCAAGCCTGGAGTGATTGTGAGTTAGGGGAGTGGGTTGACAAATAGTTGAAAAGTTATCTCAACCCACTTTACACGTATCGCCCTTTGACGACATTGGAACTAACACAGATGGAATCATCGGTTGACTTTGACCATGTATCATATTTAGTTCAACCAGGTAATATATCTGCTTGCTTAGTTTTTGAAATTCCATATTGTTATATTACTTTGTAGTGTATTCATAATGTTGACTAATTTTGAGAGATTTGTTGTACATATCAATGCAGGGCAAGTTTATGTAGTTATTGCAGATGAAAACAACGAAGAGGAAATAGACTATTACTTGTGTCATTGTGTTGAGGCCCAAAAGAAATTGGAGGCTCTAGTTATAGATGGAGAAAACATCGAATACCCTACAGGCTTGGTTGTTACTGGAATGTGGCTTAGAAGGTACCCACATAAGAGTGTTAAACATTGGTTGTTTCACAACTTTGACATGCATCATAAGATTCTTCATTACTTGAACCTTGTCATGGCATCTAATGTTTGTTTGACCAAATATGGGGGTAGACCTTTGAACAAGGTCTTGTGGAAGGTCTGTGAGTCTGACCACGAAGCAATACTAGACACAATCAAGAGCAGAGTAGACCTAGATGGTTCTTTGGATTAATTTTTAAGTATGCACATTGGTTATTATTAATTTATACTTGTATGCACATTAATTTTTTTGATGACAATGCTATCATCTTCTTTTAATTTTCCTATTTGTAAGTAACCTAATACAAATTGATTGGTGTCCCCTTGCAGAAAATGCATATTTATGAGCCATCAAAGAGAATGTCAGCCAAAAAAGCAATGCAACATCCTCATTTTGATGATCTTGACAAATCTCAATCATGATTTTAAGCCATTTCAAAAATGTGTGCAAATCTTGGTGAGGGAATTTTAAGTTATTCATTTGAAGTTAACCTTATCATGAGTAGCTATGATGTAGACATTATAAGAGCATCTCAAATTTCAACTTACTCTATTCATGAGAGGTGTTGTGTGCAATAGGTATCTTGGAACTCACAGTGAAGATGTATGACCAAGAGTGACTAAGTTGAGAGATTGGCATGCCTATCTCTAAGTGCCTTCCATCTATTTTCATTTCATTTCCATTTTGGATGCTCTTTCTTTTTCTCTTTTACTTTGTGTATTTGTAAGTAAACTACTAAAAATTGATTGGTCTTTCATTGCAGAAAATGTTGATTTATGAGCCATCAAAGAGAATCTCAGCCAAAAAAGCAATGCAACATCCTTATTTTGATGATCTTGAGAAATCTCAATTATGATTTGAAGCCATTATAAAAGATCATGTGAAGCTTAGCGAGGGAATCTGAAGTTAATCAATGGAAGTTAACCTCATAATGAGCACCTATGATGTAGACATTTAAAGAGAATCTTGAATGTATGAGTGACATTGTAAAATATTTGTGAGAACGAAGTTCCTAAAGCACTGTAATGAGATTTACTTATAATGAGATTTACTCAAATATTGTAATTTTGGAGTTCATGTTTGGTGCAGTAGCACCTTGTTCTGTAAATTTCTTCAATAGGAAAATTTGCAAAACTTGAATTTTTAAATGTAAACAATGTGAAAAAGGTCATGTGAAGGTCATATGTAATGTATTCAAAGTCTCAAAGAGGTCATTAGGTGATTAGAGAAGTGATATTGCACAAAAGATGTCATTTGGTGTAAAAATGCTAAACTTGCATTAGTTGCACAATTGCAAAATTAGTAAATAAAGGATGATGTTTTATGTATTTGCAACACTTTTCATTTTTTTTTTCAAGCTTGTGCGGATTGTATAACACCTTATACTTTGATTGTTGATTAGTTTTCAAATGAAAAAAATGAATTTTGAAATGTAAAATGTATGTAAAAGGTCGTGTGATACAGTTAATATGATGGTTTTTGGATTGATGCAATAGGGGGAGGCCTACAGCACAAAAAGTCACAATTCCAATCTGCAAACACAACTATTAGGCCATAAAATCCTCACAATTTCATCATTTCTTCAAAATCACTCTTTTCCCTTGTAGCACTAGGAATCAACTTAATCGGGTAACTTATCTCAATGACACCTCATCAATCCATGACATGAACCTTTTCAAGAACCCATTTGAATAAAATTTGACATACTCAAAATCCACCTATGATCACTTCAGACCAGAGCACTCAAATTTCACTTTTTCATCGTTTTAGGTTTCTAATTAGCCTCTTTTTCCAAAGCAACTATACTTGAAACTTATCCAAACCCTAACAAACCTTGGGGAAACAATTTAAATGTGTCAAAACCTTCAAAACCACAATCAAACCTCTGACATACCACCATACATAGGGTAATATATAAAACCCTACTTTTTAGCCAAAACCTTAGGGGTTTATTGAAAAAGTCACTTCCCAATCTACCCAAAACACAAAACCTATTCAAACAAGTTTTAATTGGTCTACACAAGCTTAATCAAACATGGAATAATGCTTCCTTCTCACAAAACTCACTTTGGCCCACCAAAACCTCCACTTTTCATGAGGAAAACTCATATTTTCACATTAGGGCATCACACCCAAAGCAATATCAGACCTCCCCTTCACAAACAAGCTTGAAACCACCTATTCCCAAATAAAACAATCCCATTCCACCAATCACAGTAGTCACAGGGGGTGGAATGGGCAAAATTTACATTTATGTGACTTTGAACACCCCAAAAATAGGGTTAACAGGGTAGATTAAGAAAATCTAAGATAAAACTCCACAAATTTAAAATAAGACTCTTAAAACTTCTAGAAATGCAAGTTAACACATGCTAAAAGATATTTCCACAGTTTGCAAGTCAAAACACCCCTGTACGAGATCGTACAAGTCTGCCAAGAATGGAAAAATACATAAAATATGATAAAAAGTAGTGCTAATCAACTTTTATTGCTTCAAATCTTCAAGATCCCCCTCTCATCGAGTCTTTAAAATATATTTATAATGTTTTTACTTCAAAATAAACTTTCCCAATGGATCTAATTGCCTTTGAAATCCTTAACTATTTGATCCCTTAAGAGTCCAAAGTGCGAAATGGCTGCAAACTTCAACATGTTGTTACTCAGATACTGTGATGCTTAAAAACTTCTCATCTAATCCCACAAGATCATGTTGGGAGCCTCTACAAAAATCTCTCTTGGTTTTGGCTATCTCGGAGTGGCTTTCCCATGGCGGCAGATTTTCACTTGACGAAAAAAGTGTCAAATGCAAGCAGTGCAAAGTTGCAAAGTGGTACAACTTTCGTTCTACAACTCATGTGACCAAATAGACTGTAGAATCATGTAGAATCACCCAAACATGTAGAATCACTCTAAGCTACGTTCAATCAGATCGATCCCTTAAGGGTCCAAAGTGCAAAATGGCTGCAAACTTTAGCATATTTTTAATCATATATCATGATGCTTAAAAACTTCTCATCTAATCCTATAGGATCGCGTTGGTCCCCTCTACAAAAACCTTTCTCAGTTTTGGCTATCTCAGAGTAGTTTTCCCATGGCGGCAGATTTTCACTTGATGGAAAAAGTGTCAAATGCAAGTAGTGTAAAGTTGCAAACTGGTGCAACTTTCGTTCTACAACTCATGTGACCAAATAGACTGTTCCAATTTGTCTGAATAGGTATGTTTACACTAGGCATGGTCCTCTTTCGCACCCAAAAATGCAGAATCGCTTCGAGCTACATTCAACCAGATCGATTCGTTAAGAGTCCAAAGTGAAAAATGTCTACAAACTTCAGCATGTTGTTACTCGGATACCGTGACGCTTAGAAACTTCTCATTTGATCCTACAAGATCACGTTGGGCCCCTCTACAAAAATATCTTTGAGTTTTTGCTATCTTAGAGTGGTTTTCCTGTGGCAAAGGATTTTCACTTGATGGAAAAAGTGTCAAATGTAAGCAGTGCAAAGTGGTGCAACTTTTGTTCTGCAACTTGTGTGACCAAACAGACTATTCCAACGCGTTCGAATATGTATTTTTACACTAGGTATGGTCCTCTTTTGCACCCAAACATGCGAAAGCTTCGAGCTATATTCAACCGGATCGATTCCTTAAGAGTCTAAAGTGCAAAATGACTGCAAACTTCAGCATGTTGTTACTCGAATACTATGATGCTTAAAAACTTCTCGTCTAATCCTACAAAATTGCATTGGGCCCCTCTACAAAAAACTCTCGTGGTTTTAGCTATCGCAGAGTGGTTTTCCCGTAGCGGTGAATTTTCACTTGATGGAAAAAGTGTCAAATGCAAGTAGTGCAAAGTGGTGCAACTTGTGTGACCAATTAGATTGTTCCAACGCATCCAAATAGGTATGTTTACGCTAGGCATGGTCCTCTTTCACACCCAAACACGTGGAATCGCTTCGAGCTACGTTCAATCAGATTGATCCCTTAAGAGTCCAAAGTACAAAATGGTTGAAAACTTCAACATGTTGTTACTCAGATACTGTTACACTTAGAAACTTATCATCTAATCCTATAGGATCATGTTGGGCCCCTCTACAAAAACTCTCTCAGTTTTGGCTATCTTGGAGTGGTTTTCCCATGGTGACATATTTTCACTTGATGGAAAAAGTGTCAAATGTAAGCAGTCCAAAGTTGCAAAGTGGTGCAACTTTCGTTCTACAACTTGTGTGACCAAATAGACTATTCCAACATGTCTGAATAGGTATGGTTACGCTAGAAATGGTCCTCTTTCACACCCAAACATGCGGAATCGCTCTCAGCTACGTTCAACTAGATCGATCCCTTAAGAGTCCAAAGTGCAAAATGGCTACAAACTTCAACAAGATGTTACTCGAACATCGTGATGCTTAGAAACTTCTCGTCTGATCCTACAGGATTGCATTGGGCCCCTATACATAAATCTCTCTCAATTTTGGCTATCTCAGAGTGGTTTTCCTGTGGTAGCAAATTTTCATTTGATGGAAAAAGTGTCAAATGCAAGTAGTGCAAAGTTGCAAAGTGGTGCAACTTTCGTTCTGCAACTTGTGTGACCAAACAAGCTGTTCCAACGCATCCAAATAGGTATGTTTATGCTAGACATGGTCCTCTTTCACACCCAAACATGCAAAATCACTCCGAGCTACATTCAACTGAACTGATCCCTTAAGGGTCCAAAGTGCAAAAGGGAAACAAACTTCAGTATGCTGTTACTTAGATACTGTGATGCTTAGAAACTTTTCATCTAATCCTACAGAATCGCGTTGGGCCCCTCTACAAAATATCTCTTGGTTTTGGCTACCTCAAAGTGGTTTTCCCGTGGCGGTGGATTTCACTTGATGGAAAAAGTGTCAAATGCAAGTAGTGAAAAGTTGCAAAGTGGTGCAACTTTCATTTTGCAACTCGTGTGACCAAACGGATTGTTCCACTGCGTCTAAATAGGTATGTTTACACTAGGCATGGTCCTCTTTCACACCCAAATATGCAGAATCACTCCAAGCTACATTCAACTGGACCGATCCCTTAAGAGTCTAAAGTGAAAAAGGGAAGTAAACTTTGATGGGATATTAATCAAAAACCGTGATACTTACAAACTCTTTGTCTGAGCCTACGAGATCGTGTTGGACCCCTCTAAAATAACCTCTCAGTTTTTGTTATCTCAAAGTTATTTTCCTATGGTGTCCAATTTTCACTTGATGAAAAAAGTGACAAATTGAAGCAACGTAAAGTTGCAAAGTGGTGCAACTTTCATTTTGTAATTTGCGTGACCAAATTAACTACTCCAACACATCCCGATAGGTAGGTTTAAGCTAGACATGGTCCTATTTTGCACCCAAAAATGTGGAATTGATTTGAGCTACGTTCAACTGACTTGATCCCTTATGATGGCATGCAAAACAATGGAAAAAAGAAACATACACATGATAGTTGAGAAGTCCGAGTATTCCACACAAAAAGCGTATGATCATTGGTGTAGAGCACCTTGTTCCTCCATTTGATGAAGAAGGTATAGTTTAGTGGTTTTAGTCATTATAATGTCAAATAAGGCCATGATAGACCATTTTGTAATCTTTCTTTTAGTTTTGAGTTAGTGTGGAGTCATTTGAGTCAATTATGTAAGTACGAATAAGAAAATAGCATTGGTAAAGACATTGGAAGAGATTACTAACGCTTCCCCTATTCAAAATTCAAAATTTAGGCCTTAAAAGCAAGGCTAGATGAGGTGTAAAGAATAAATTGCTTGAGAATAAGTTAGAATAGGTTGGAAATAGGGTGAGGTTGTGGAGTTTGATGTGTTCAAATGGTTTGCAAGGATAAGGGAGGTCTAAAGTATGTTATGTCATGATGCCCTAATTGGGAATAGAGGGGTTTTGAATTGAAAAGAGAATTTTGCGGGAGTAAAAGTGGGTAAAGTCAAGGGGCAACATAATTTGGTAAATGTTTCCCAATGGTTTTTTCCAATTGGAGGAGTGATTGAGAGCATCTTTCTTTGTTAAATAGACCTATTCAGAGGTCTAGGACAACATTGAGTCCATTTCTTATTTGTATTATAAATTATAACTTGCTTTCTCTTGAGTCCATTTCGTATACAAGAAATAATATTGCAAAAAGTTGACATTTAAATTTTTTGACGTGTTTATATGGTGACGCATCAAGAACATAACAATTCATTTTGCACTATTAGGATTATGCCGTGAAAATGTTTAAAGACTATTGAAGATAAATGTTTGTATGATAATGTTTCAAGAAGTTAACTATTTCATCTACTCTAAATATTATGTTTTGCAAGTGTTGTGAAGATTATGTATCCTTTGCTTAATTGAGTTGTTCCAATCAAAGGATTAAATATATTGGAATATTTTTATGAATCATTTCATGGAATACCAATTGAAAATGTATTTTTTTCTTTTAGATAAAGTTGTTTAGCATCAATCAATTAATATTCAAGACAAACCATGAAGGACAACAATGATCAATGTTAGGGCTAACAAATTAATAAGTATACACGTGAATAAGTCAAGCATGTACATGCGAATAAGGGAAGCACAAGTACTCAAAAACGTGTGTAAGCCTTGAAGTATACACACGAATACATAGTATACACAAATTAATTAAAAGTATGTGCACAAATACAAGGTATATGCATGAAAACACATAAGTCGCAAAGTATACATTGGAACACACATAAGTTGTAAATTATACACTTGAATACACGTAACTCATATTTATTGAACCATCAATATAGAATGCAAATATGAACACCATCGATAAAAAATGATTTGTATTAACCAAATAGCCATGTAGGCATACATCAATATATGTCGATATAAGTATGAAATATAAGTACAAAATAGCCATATAGGCTTACGAGAATGCCATATAGGCATACAATGTAAAATATATCCAACACAAAATATGTACAAAACTGCCATGTAGGCATACAACAAAGGGATTTGGAATCAAAATTCATTGCTCTCCATGCTCTGGAAATAAATTCTTTCCTTTTTCTTATTGATTGGATGACAATAGGTCTGTCGCTCATTTGTACTGCACTCGAGGAGTGCTCCTGCTCCTCCTCCTAGTGTTTAGTTCATGGTGAAGTTTTAACTGTTACAATAAGAAGTAAATACATTAATATATAGAAATTACATTATAAAAAATAATATATTTAACAAAATAACCACTTATGGCCATCTCATGATCTCTCTCCACGAGAAAAATATTCACACGCCCATGCTCAGGCGTGCTCAAGCCCTATATAAACCATCCAAATAGAAATTAAACTACGAATCAATAATCCAGTTTGATTTTTCACTAACATCTATAACAATGAATGTAAATTGAAATTTACTAATTTTCCTCATACCTCCCCTGTTAGAGCCATCGAGGATTGTATAGCAGATGAAACAACGATCTCCATTGCCCTCATCACATTTAGAGGTGTTTTAGCTTGCAACAACTTAAAATAAATCAACAAATTATTCAATCACAAAAACTACAATACCGATCCACGTCATAACTTATAATGTATGAGATAATGAACAAAATTTGGAGTACTTATTAAACTATATATTTTTGATTCTCATGCTTACTATGCTCCCTATCCATATCTTGTTCGAAAGGACATGTTTTTAGGCTTTTACCCATATCAGCAAGTCGGTGAACCGTTTGATCAAATTATTTCATAGACATGTACGATAACTGTGTTGGCATAGAGAAGGTAGTGAACTGTTTAAAAAAATGCCTCAAAGAAATGGGGTCTCATGGTGATGGAATGCCATTACAAACAAATGCACATCATGGCATTCCATCACCATAAGACCACATTTCTTTCAGGCATTTTTTTAGAAAGTTCATTGCCTTCTCTATGGTATTATTGCTTACTATTATGCTTTGATAGATATTTTTCCAAGCATCCATAGTTTGTTGGAAAGCACCTATTTTAGGCTTTTAGCCATCGTTGCAAGGAAGTGAGTAGTTTGATAAAAGTATTTGGTACACATGTATGGAAAATGTGGTAACATAGAAAAGGTGGTGAGCTATTTGAAGAAATGCTTCAAAGAAATGTGGTCTCATGGTGAAGTAATTGCATCACTGCTTATGTTGACTTTCTAAACAACTATATTGTAGTTGAAATTTTGTCATCTATCAACATCTAGTTATTAGTTATGGAATGTGAAGTAATGCTTTGAGTTTGAATGATGTGCAATGCAACACAATTAATGATATGAATATAAACTACACAAATCTATTAAGTACAATTCATTAGTTAAACTCTTTATTCTATTACCTACGTGTAGGTTTGAGTAAATCCACTGGCATTGGGAGGTGTTCCCTGGAAACCTCCAATGATTGTTCAACATCCAAAATCACATATTAAAGTACCATTCATTAAACAATGCTATTAACATGTAATAAATTTATAATTGTTTACTAGTTACATACCCCACCGATAGGTGTACTGTAGAAATAAATAGGTGGAGGGCCGGTGTATCCAGTCTCAACACTGTGACCCTGCAATTTTATTAAAATCATAAAACTAAATTAGTTAATCTTCCATATCAAAATCAAAATTTAATAAATTAAATTGAATGAATATGCTAACTTTTACTTGACTATCAATGCCATATGCCTCATGCAAAATGTTAGCTGCCCTCTCCATCTCTATAGCTACAGATGGATCCTACATACCAACCTCCTAAGTGTCGGTGGGGTCATATGAACAAGTTTCCTTGCAAGATTGACACACATGGGTTTGAAGGCCACCACTCGAAGACTCCCCTGGATGGCACTATAGAATAGGGCTAGTATGATGGATGACACTCTAGGTCAAAGTGTTGATTTCCTACAATGTCTCTATGTCGACACTTTCCTTCGCGATGGAAAGCATAACAATGTGCTTACGAGGCGGCCTAGCAAGACCTCATCTCCCTTGCCGCATAAGATTCGACTATGCACTGGGTCTATCCTGAGCTGACCCCCCACCTCTCCCCTGTAAGTACCTCATGTCAAAATAATTTGGGATTTTGTTCAATATGAACTCATTGTATAGTTTCCTAAGGAAATACTACGAGACTTCACAATTGTTGCATGGTGGGTAACCAAAGACCATGTACCACCTATCATAAAAATAGTTCCTAATCTGTTGGTGGTGGCACCGATGAATAGGAAACCTCTTCGCATTCAAGGTAAGATTTTGATTTGTGCATGAGTCAGTGAATAATGAGCACAAATCACCTTTTGTAATTTTTAAATCCTTTACATCTTTATATGATAGTTTATCCACATAATAAGCCCTAGCCGCCTGCCTCCTATTTTTCCATCCAGTCATTTGTTTGCTAATTGAATCTACATTTTTTAACATATCTTTCAATGAACTTGCTAGGGTCATTCTTTCTACAGTTGAACCATTTAGATCACTCAACCTACTAATTAAATCCTCGATTTGCTTTTTGTTGTTCTTAATTTCACTCATCAAATTTTGTTGAGTGCCAGGAGGGTGTTGAGTGATTGGTGGAGGAAGTTGTTGTTGTGGTTGATTTTGTTCTTGAGGATTTGGTTGATCTTATTGTTGAGGATTTTGAGGGTTTGTAGGTTGATTTACATCTCCTACAAATTTAAAAATATATATATCAAATACAACCTAAAACTAACAAATTCAAAACAAAAAGCAAACAATCCTTACCTCTCACACCTCCTCATCATCGTGGCACCATTCTTGCAAAGAAATAGCAACCCTTGGTGAATATTTTTGCACAATGCCTCCTCCTAGATTGTGAGTGCAAAAAATGGGGGTTTTGGCTGCGAGCACATCAAAAAAATAGTCGAAATGCAGAATGAATGACTTTCACATTTTTTTTCTTTTCTTTTAACATGTCATAATGTGAGCACGTTATAACACACTCATGTTATGGGATCATTGTGGCCAAGCCTCAAGCTCGACACACCAAGCCATAATCCGCTTGTGTTATGACTTTTCAAAATTTTTTTTGAAAGTGGCCACAAATTGGCTACCCATCTCCATGCACCTGCCCGTGTAGAGATTAGTATCAGAGTTAGCCCTGCCCATTACAACAAGTTGTTTAGTATGAAAATCATGAATGAAAACTGAATTTGGATTTGTCTATGTGCTATTCGATATACAAAAATAAGATTATGCCAAATATCACGAATGCAAAGAACATCATGATAACTACCATGGGCACATAGACAACTTGTAACATGCCCATTTTTCTATGCAATAACTTTCCTATGTTTTAACCTTAAATAAAAAGTTTAAACATCCATCCATAATGAGTAATAAAAATTTTCTTTTCAAATATAAAGATAGCATGCACATTTGAAATAAACATCATTTCAAACTAACCTATTGCATTATATCAAAGTATTACAATTTTCCAATATATTGATTTCATAGTACATAATTTCATGATAACATTTCTCTTTTACAATATTTCCATAGGAATGGATACAAAAATACATTCAAGGCTCCATTGAGCTTACTGGAAATAGATATACAAATGGTCCAAGTTCCCTCCATCAAATCTTGGTCGCCAACCGATGGGAAGAAGCATCACTCAAGTGCTTTTCTACCAACCATGGACTAATTGCAGTCCCCCACACATCTACCAAACTTGGTATGATGGCCCTACCCTTCGATAAAGAGATTGGTTTGGTAACCTCATAAAAATAATTACCTTTCCTAAGCTTGGTGTTGTGTCCTACATATCTAGAACTATCACACAATGGCTACAACCTATCATATTACATTACCTATCTAGTAGGTAAAACTAGATCACAGTGAATTGACAATATAAATAGTGGCAACTTACACTACTTTGGCCAAAGTATTCATCACCCCTAATTTGAAATGGATGTCACATGCTCACCTACCTTCCTAGCTTGATTTTTATTTAACCATTCATATTCTATGCATAGGTTATTCCATTTCACCATGGATTAATCTAACCCTAGGAACAACCTATTACCTCTTACGTTTACTATGTCACTTCATCTAAGTAATTCAAGTTGTAGACACCTAAATTTGGACACTTATATTGGTCTAAATTTATCCCTCTTCGTCTAAACACCCTCTTGTTTGTGTTAATTAGGTAATATTGCTATTATCTAATTAATATCCTTAAATTCCTCTAAATCCCTAAAGTATTCAATTAATAATTAAATACCTTGCCCCTTTGATCCTCCTTTCATCAAATGAAAATGAATATTATTCCTCACATGTCACATCCTTTTCTTAATCTTAATCAGCCTCTTAATCTATTCATTAGGGATGTGCACATGCCTAATCCTTGATTAGGATTTATCACATCCTCCAAATTTTGCAAGTTGGCTTCTAATCCTTATTAACCACTAATTATCCTTTAATTACTGATCAGTTAAGCCTAATCAGTACCTTGGTCAACTCTCCCATCCCCTAAGGAATTTTTAATTCTTTTTTATTCATCCAAGGCTCCTCTCTTCCTATGTGAATTTTTAATTCATTTCTATTCTTCCAAGGAATCTTCTCTTCCCCATGCATCTTCTGGAATCTTTGACTTGTCACATCAAGTCACATGTGGAAAAGTGCTTCCCTTTTTGGAACCTTGTCTTGTCCATGAGATTCTTTCAAGCATGTGAATTTTTAATTCACATTTATTTATCCTAAGCCTTCCCCTTTCCCATGTGATCATTGAGAAGTCACATCAAGTCACATGTCAAGTACCTCCATCACATGTCATCTTCCACCTCATGTGTCCTTGTGACACTTCATATGCCACATGGCAAGATGTGAGGGCTTGTGAGTCCTCAACTCACCATAGCCCTACATCTTTCCCTATGGTGGCAAGATCTCAATCGTCCATTCTTTTTAGGGTTCCTCTCCATAAAATGAAAGAAGTTTCTTTCATTCTCATTCATATTATCATTATGCATTAACACAATCTCATTCAACACTTCTCATTTAACCAACTTCATATCTCAAGTTCATACTTGCATCTTCTGATATCTGCCATTATCACACTCTCAAGCTTCATCCTTTGCACTCAGTTCATCCATTCAACTACCCACTTTGCTCATTTGAATCCTCATCTTGCATACATCGTTTTGAATCCATTTTAGCATCTTGCCATGAAAGGGAGCACACAAGTCAAAAAAATCAAGGGCCAACCAAGGAGTTGCACAAAGGGGTATAATTTCTATCTTGCTATTATATTTTCTTTGTGTTTTGTTACTTAGACTAATCATTTGAAGTGATTCTTGTGTTTTCCTTCTTGTATTTTAGTTATTTTTCACACTTAGAATAGGGTAAAACACTAGGCTCACACAAGTAATTCTAGATCTCATCTAGGATAAGCATCCGCTATATAAGCTTTAACTATAACATAGTATTTAATGCTACTATAAACACCCATTCCTTAATATGGAATATATACATACACTCAAATAGTAAAAATCCTTAGAATAGGTACATCAAGGAATATTTCAATTTCACATAAATAATAAATTAACCTTTCCAAAGTAAACCATTAAACAAGTTTCCCAAACAAGGCAAGCAATGTCACACGATCTTTTCAAATACATAAAAAACATAAAAGCAGCATGCCTGTTTATGCAATGCTCCAATTGATCAAACTGGACTCCTAGCTCAACCTTCCCAAAATCAGCAAGTAATTCCACACTATCTCTCTTCCACTCACCAAAATCTTACACTCAAAAACCTCTCACAACTCTCAAAAATCTCTCACAAACTCTCAAACTCAAAAAATCAAAATAACAACTTAGAAAATAAGCATCAAGTGTGCATAATGCATCCCAAATGAGGGAGAAATCACCTCTATTTATACATAAATTTGAGTATTTGTAGGCTAAAAACAAGATGTCAAATATGACACTTTGCAATCCAAAATGTTCGACTTAGCAAGAAAAAGAAAAGGTGGCAACTAAAAAAATTGCACAATAAACACATGCACAACCAGATTTCAAAATGAAGAATGAGTCGCCCATTCAAATGGAAAGAAAGAATAACAATAATAAATGCAAGGTTAATGTCTTCCATAGGTCAACTCAATTTGGATAGCTTCTCATTTGACCATTTCTCATATTCAATTGGCTTCATATGATAGAATTCATATTGCAGTTTAAAATTCTAAATGGTTTAAACTATTCATAAGTTGGTGCCACCAAAACATCTTGCACCCTATCTTTTGGGTTGCAATTTGCTAAAGACTAGATCTATGTTTATTGTACATTGCATATCCTCTTTGCCTTCATGTTTTGACTTAGTCTTGGCTGTTATATAGTTCACATTGGTTTGCATTTGATTTTATGCACTATACTCTAGTGCTGCCAAGTTTCACATAACTCAACATTTTCAACACATAATACATTGCTTAATGTTTATGTGAAACCTTTAAGCGCTATTCATTTATTTCTATGTAATATAATTTATGTATATGATGCATATTTTACATAGAATATACTATATTTAGTATGTTATGCACTTTATAAATAATTTAGAGCTATTTGAAATCATTAACACATATATTTAATATGTATATAATATATATACATCATGAAACATGTATATATATATATCAACTTATAAGTTTATAAAATACTTTATTCGATATTCGAATACACATTCACATATTCTCATATTTTACATATTGATGCATGCGTATATATATACATATGTACATATGTATATGTATATATATTAATATACTAGTATGGATGTTTCCTTATATATATATCACCTTGTCTGATTGATATTCCCATGCATATGGGTAATCCGTCCATGAGCATCCATAGATATGTCTATCTATGTATACTCATGTACGTATCTACTCATGTACGTATATATACATTTTATGTATATATGTCCCATCGATTAAATATACACATAAATAATGACTCACATCTAACAAGGAAATTCAACACATCACCCAAATCAAAACATTCAAAGAATAAATCATGTCTTCTAACCATACTCAAACAAGACCAAAGGTAACTTTCTATTTCCTAAGCTGATGACTCAACCTGAATAGAAGTGAGTGTGTGAAAGCTTAGTTTAGGTCTTATTAAGGGTTACCAAACCAAGTTCTTCTCTCGAGTGATAATTCCCTTCTCTTCCAGAGGCTTGATTCTAATCCTACACCCAACTTAGAACATTGAAACAATAGTTAGCCGAAAACAAATAGATTCATTTGCACCATATGTTTCACAATTAGAATCATTATATAACATCAAATTGAATCAAACATTAATTATTCATATTTCCAAAAACACATAAAGCACAAATACATTTATTTAAAGCATTTTCACCCAACTAGGTAAAAGTGAATAAGTAGTAACACAACAAGGTGTAACATATCCCCCCTTGTGAATCATCATCCTCGATGATTCTAAGTAGCAGACATAGACATAAACCATAAACATAAACATATCATAATTTTTTTTCAAAAACTCTTAAAAGCATGTAAGACATGAGGAAACTTCTACTTAATCTCAACATAGTCTTCCCAAGTGGTAGAATCTTCTGCATATTGGTCCCTCTTGACTTTGCATT